>JAVSCE010003169.1:0-195306 GCA_032199065.1 Smutsia gigantea | reverse complement strand
AGTAGCTGGCCTGATGGGCACCGAAATGCCTCAAACGGGACTAGTAGAAGGACCATCCGTGAATTCATATTGCATGCAATGTTCAAAGAATTAAATTGTTACCAATTAATATTCATCGAATGTCAGGGCTATACTTTTGTACTAGGGGAAAATAGACCAGACATGCTCCATGCAGTGGGCTTTGTTAGCTGTAATTAATTGGTGATAGAACAGGGTTGATATAGCAGTTCAGCAGTTAAAGGAAAGCAGTGTCCTTGGTACAAATGTGAATATATTTATACATCTGGCTCTTACTTGCTGTGTTTCAGCAGTTACTCTTCTGGGGCATAATGGCTAAACTAGAATTTCTCCAGCTCAGTTTTAGAAACATGAGAACAGCCCTATTTCTGAAGCTATTAGTGAAATCACATATGCTTTGATTTTTGTTTTATTGTGGTAACTGGAATTCTGGCTTCTTTGTTTTCTTTTACACTAAATATACCTGGAAGCTCTAGCTATAGTCCTAAATTACAGTTTCACTTCTCTTTATGTGTAAAGTCTTGTTAATTCTCATATCTGGATGGATCTGGACTACATTTATCTTTGCATTACCTGGAAAGCAGAAAATACAATTTTTTAGAGAAGACGTGTTTTAAGTTACCTAAGAGATCAAATTGTTTCTAAAGTCTTGCAGAAATTAATAGTGGCTTAGAAACTCTGCAGCTAATCATTTGGGAGTTCATTTGGTTCTGCCCCTCGTTTCACACTTGAAGAAAGACTGAAATAGTTATGTATTTATTTTAATGTGTAGTTGAAAAATAAAATCTGCATATTCAATTCACAACTCCATAAATGATACATTTGGGCAAAACTAAAAAAAATTATAAAAACTGTAAGACACTTAACAAGATTTAAGTAACAGTGTTCATGAATAAGACAACAGATATTCAAAGAATTAAATGCAGGATTCAATAATCTCTAAATTCTCTTCAAATTAGAAAATTTCTGTGATTCTAATTAAGCCTGGTATTTATTTTTCATTGTTTTGCTGGTGGGTTTTGCATATCTTTATCTTTGTTATATACATCAAATGATATGTGTAGGGTGAGTGCTGTAACATCACAAATGTAATTTTAGCTTTCATGCCGTCTAAATTTTCTGAGTAAAAATAAAAGCTTTAATGTCACATTGGAAAAGGTTTTAGAGATAAAATCAGTAAGCACATCAGGATTTTCAAGTGGAATGGGGTTTTATAAATACACTGAATTCTTGTTAAAATGCTTTGTAAGGGTAGTATTCTATTCTCACACTGAATTATAGGCTAATTGTGTACACAAAGCTTTTATTGCACATGTGATCTAAAGAAGAAATCCGTGTCATAACAAACCACACAATAACAGCTTTTCTGAAGATCTATCAATGGGGCTTACAACACTGTATGAATTTGTTAGTGGGAAAAATAACAGATATTACCAGAAGAGTATTCCATCATGGAAGCAATAATATTGTCATATTTTTTGTGGGTAAAAACTCTAATATGTCAAGACTGAATAAATGAGAATGGTTTATTTGTTTGACTATGCAATGAGATATATAAACATTTGACCAGCTTCCAGAACAAGATTTCAGGCTTGGCACAAAGCTTGAAGACTGAACTAGAAAACATTTTAAGATGATAGCTCAGGCCTCCTCTAGGAAAGTCCACCAGAGTATCATCTCACCATCACCTCTGATAGCATTTGTCTCTGATAAACAGCTCACTGGTCCATGAATTCTGACACTAGAAATGGAGGTATTCTGACCAATCAGATTGTATCGAGGAGGAGATCACCAGGATTCTGAGGCACTCAAAATCCTATCACACAAGGAAAAGTTGAAGAAATTGTGGCTCTTCAACTAGAGGAGAGATTTCAGGGGCTTATGACACATGTCCTTAGTCTTTGAAGAACTGTCAAAGGGAAACAGACTGAATTCTTATTCTCTGTTATTTCAGAGTGCAGAACTGGGATTGACGCAGAAGTGACAGGAAGGAAATAAATGCATTTATTGATTGTGGCCTGCATGCCCAGTACTGGGCTAGGTGTTGAGTGTGTGATCTTTAATTCTCACAAAGTCTTTGTCCGGTAGCTCTTATTATTTCCTTGTAACAGAAGGGGAGATGGAGGTCAGGGAAGCTAAAGGATCTACTACAACCAACAGTAGCAAAAATACTGCTATTAAAAACATGCTCTCATGTTTATTGTCTACTATATGTTGGACATTGTTCTAAATTATCCCTTTTCATCCTCACAGCAACCCTATGAGGTAGGTAGTATTTTTATATCCATTTTGCTGGTGAGGAAACCAAGACATAAGAGAGAAGTGACTTGCTTGGTGTCACACTGTTAATAAATGCAGAGTGGGATTCAAAGCCAGACAGTCTGTATAGCGAAACATGCTTCATTCTTATGTCATTCTGCTTCTCTACATTCTGAGCCTTTGCTGTGTGCCAGACCCAATATGTGACAATTTATATCTTCATAGCAACATAGCGGATGATGCATTATTATTCCCATTTTACAGATGAGAAGAAAAATCAAACCCAAAAGAATGAAACAACTTACCCAATGCAAATAACTCAGCCAAAGTTGTTACTCAGTCATGAGGCTCCAGGCCAAGTCTCTTTGGACCATGTTCACACTTTCTCAGAGATACAGACAACAGATCAGAAACTTTCTAACAAGTAGAGCTATCAAAAACCAGAATGGGCTGCCCTGGGGTGGGAGGAGATTCAGCATCTCCTCTTCTTTGGAAACCTTGGAAAGCAAGTTTACGTGAGCTAAATAGAAAGGGCTAGAGGAGATGCAAGCCATTGCCACCTAAGGTTTTGTCCAGCTCTGGGATTTTAAATGCTGTGTTTTCTTCTCATCTTCCCATGTTATCTTGTTTTCCCCTGGGTGTTCTCAAAGGTACATGCAGATCTCACTCTGATATTTTAGTCTGGCTCTGGAGAAGCCAGCAGCAGAAACAGTAAGCAGTAAAGTTGTCAACTAAGAGGGAAAATGTAGTGTGAGGGTCCTCACACAATGTGAAAAGGTAGATCTTCTAATAGCCATCAGGGTCTCCCTTAGACATGCTTTTACAGTAAAAATATTTGGCTATCTTGATTTTCATTTTCAAAACATTTACCAAATGCAGTTTGGAAATAGTGGCTTCCCTAGGATTTTCTCAACTTTAATATCTGCTGTAACTTGCTTATTCTACTAGACATTTTATTTTCAACTCTGAATGTTTTTGGGTGGAAATGTCTTCCCTTCTATGAACCCCAGGTGATATTTGTCATGTGATCCCACAGTGTGGCTCTGATATACTGTACTGTCTTGTCTCCTGAAACCATCTCTTGCCTTGTTCTTAGTTCTGTGAGTAACAAAGGACATCAGTGTCTGTGGGTCAGGGGATGTAGGTAAATTCTGCGTCCTCCTTCCCCAAGCTTCTACCTTGAATCAATCCTTCACATCTCTCCCAAATGCTCAACCTCAGGAAAGAACAATCCCAAATGAACAGTCTAAACTCAGAATTAATGAAACTAGAAAAAGAAGAACAAAAGAGGACCAAAGTCAGTAGAAGGAGGGACATAATAAAGATCATAGGAGAAATAAATAAAATTGAGAAGAATAAAACAATAGAAAGAATCACTGAAAGCAGGAGCTGGTTATTTGAGAAAATAAATAAGATAGATAAATCCCTAGGCAGACTTATCAAGAAAAAGAGTCTACAAACATAAACAGAATCAGAAATGTAAGAGGAAAAATCACTACAGATACCACAGAAATAAAAAGAATTATTGAATTATTAGAGAATACTATGAAAAGTTATATGCTAAAAAACTGGATAACCTAGAAGAAATGGACAACTTTCTAGAAAAATACAACCTTCCAATGCTGACCCAGGAAAAAACAGAAATTCTGAACAGACCATTTACCAGCAACAAAATTGAACTGGTAATCAAAAAACTACCTAAGAACAAAACTCCTTGACCAGATAGCTTCACCACTGAATTTCATGAAACATTTAGTGAAGACCTAATACTCATTCTCCTTAAAGATTTCCAAAAAGTAGAAGAGGAGGGAATACTTCCAAACGCATTCTATAAGACCAATATCACTCTAATACCAAAACCAGGCAGAGACAATACAAAAAAAGAAAATTACAGACCAATATCCCTGAACACAGATGCAAAAATAATTGACAAAATATTAGCAAACCAAATTCAAAAACACATCAATAAGATCATCCATCATGATCAAGTAGAATTTATTCCAGGGATGCAAGGATGGTACAATATTTGAAAATCCATCAATATCATACACATCAACAAAAAGAAGGACAAAAACCACATAATCAACTCCATAGATGCTGAAAAAGCATTAGACAAAATCCAACATCCATTCATGATAAAAACTCTCAACAAATGTGTATAGAGGGCAAGTACCTCAACATAATAAAGGCCATATATGACAAACCGCCAGCCAACATCATAGTTAAGAGCAAGAAGATGAAAGCTTTTCCTTTACGATTGGGAACAAGACAAGGATGCCCACTCCCCCCACTTTTATTCAACATAGTACTGGAGGTCCTAGCCACAGCAATCAGGCAACGCAACAAAATAAAAGGCATCTAGATTGGTAAGGAAGAAGATAAACTGTCACTGTTTGCAGATGACATATTGTACATAAAATACCCTAAAGAATCCACCCCAAAATTACTAGAACTAATAATTGAATTCAGCAAAGTTGCAGGATACAAAATTAATACACAGAAATCTGTTACATTCCTATATACTAACAAAGACTTAGCAGAAAGAGAAATCAAGAAAATTATTTCATTCACAATTGCATCAAAAAGAATAAAATACCTAGGAATAAACCTAACCAAGTAAGTGAAAGACTTATACCCTGAAAACTATGACACTCATGAGAGAAATTAAAGAAGATACCAATAAATGGAACTACATCCTGAGCTCATGGATAGGAAGAATTAACATTCTCAATATGGCCATCCTGCCTAAAGCAATCTAAAGACTCAATACAATTCCTATCAAAATACCAATGGCATTCTTCAACGAACTAGAGAAAATAGTTCTAAAATTCATATGGAACCAGAAAAGACCCTGTATTGCCAAAGCAATCACGAGATAGAGGAATAAAGCTGGGGGAATTACACTCCCCGACTCCAAGCTCTACTACACAGCCACAGTAATCAAGACAATTTGCAACTGGCACAAGACAGACCCATAGATCAATGGACCAGAATAGAGAGCCCAGATATAAATCCAAGCATATATGGTCAATTAATATAAGACAAAGGAGCCATGGATATACAATGGGGAAATGACAGCCTCTTCAACAACTGGTGTTGACAAAACTGGACAGCTACATGTTAGAGAACGAACCTAGATTACTGTCTAACTCCATACACAAAAGTGAACTCAAAATTAACAAAAGACCTGTATGTAAGTCATGAAACCATAAAACTCTTAGAAGAAAACATAGGCAAAAATCTCTTGGATATAAGCATGAGCAACTTTTTCCTGAACAAGTCTCCTTGGGTAAGGGAAACAAAAGCAAAAATGAACAAATGGGACTACCATAAGCTAAAAAGCTTCTGTACAGCAAAGGACACCATCAGTAGAACAAAAAGGCATTCTATAGTATGGGAGAATATATTTGCAAATGACATATCTGACAAGGGGTTAATATCCAAACATATATAAATAATTCACATACCTCAACACCAAAAAGCAAATAACTGTATTAAAAAATGGGCAGAGGGTATGAACCCATTCTCCAAAGAAGAAATTCAGAGGGCCAACATGCACATGAAAAGATGCTCCACATCGCTAATTATCAGGGAAATGCAAATTAAAACCACAATGATATATCACTTCATACCAGTTAGGATGGCCAACATTGAAAAGACTAGGTATAAGAAATGTTGGCAAGGATGTGAAGAAAGAGGAACCCTCCTCCACTGCTGGTGGGAATGTAAGCTAGTTCAACCATTGTGGAAAGCAATATGGAGCTTCCTCAAAAAACTAAAAATAGCCATACCATTTGACCCGGGAATTCCACTCCTAGGAATTTACCCAAAGAAAACAAGTTCTCAGATTTAAAAATACATATGCACCCCTATGCTTACTGCAGCACTATTTACAATAGCCAAGATATGGAAGCAACCTTAGTGTCCATGAGTAGATGAATGGATAAAGAAGAGGTGGTACATATACACAGTGGAATACTATTCAGCCTTAAGAAGAAAACAAATCCTACCATTTGTAACAACATGGATGGAGGTTGAGGATATTATGCTCAGTGAAATAAGCGAGGTGGAGAAACATAAGTGCCAAATGATTTCCCTCATTTGTGGAGTATAACTGCGAAGCAAAACTGAAGGAACAAAACAGCAGCAGGCTCACAGACTCCAAAAAGGGACTCGCAGTTACCAAAGGGGAGGGGTCGGGGAATGTGGGTTGGGAGGGAGGGAGAAGGGGATTGAGGGGTAATTGGACTAGTACACATGGTTTGGGGGGGTCATGGGGAAGACTGTGTAGCACAGAGATGACAAGTAGTGACTCTGTGGCATCTTACTACATTTATGGATAATGACTTCAATGGGTCATGGGGGGACTTGATAATGTGGGTGAATGTAGTAACCACAGTGTTTTCCATGTGAAACTTTCAAAAGTGTGTATATCAATGATACCTTAATAAAAAAAATTATGAAGTGGTATGTATCAATTATTTATTAATAAAACTGAATAAAAAGTTGAAATGGAAGTAGATAAAGTGGAGCAAAATAAATGCAAAATATACAGAAGGAAGGAAATTTTGAAAAGAGGAAAGCAGAAATTGGTGAAACAAAACAGGTAACACAAATGAATCAAAGAGCTGGTTGTAAAGATCAATGCACAGGATAAACCTCTAGCAAGCTGGTAAAAAAGAACAGAAAGAAGATTCAAATTATAAATATCAGAAATGAGTGAAAGAACACCACTACAGAGCCTATCTACATTAAAATTTTAATTAAGGAATACTATGAAGAATTTTATTAAAAGAAGTACAACAACTTGAAACTGACAAATTCCTTGAAAAATACAAGCTAACCAAAGTTCAACACAAAACATATAGGTAACTTGAAAAGGCTTGTATCTATTCAAGTAGTTGAATTCATAGTTTTTAAAGTTCCTGAAAGAAAACTCTGAGCACAGATGGCTTCTCTAAAACCTCTTCAAAATACTTAAATAAAAAATAATGCTAATTCCATTCAAAATCTCCTAGAAAATATAACAGGAGAGAACATTTCTCAACTCACTGATGAAACCAGCATTGCCTTGACACCAAAACCAAGGAAAGAAATTATAAGAAAACAACAGAACAATACCCTTCAGGAATAGATATGCAAAAAAAAATTAATAGATATTTAGCAAATTGAACCTATCAGGTTATTCAAGGTGAGCCTAACATTTGTAAATCAACTAATGTAATTACCCACATTAAGAGTTTTAAAAATAAAATATGCATAAACAGTCCAGTAGATTCATAAAATGGAGATTTGACAAAATTTAACAGTTATTCGTGATAAAAAATTTTCCAGCAAATTAGGATAAGAGGAACTTTATCAATCTGACAAAGGGTACCTACAAATAACCTACAGTCAATATTATACATCATGCATAAAGACTGAACACACTGCCTCTGAGATAAAGAACAAGGCAAGGATGTCTGCTCTATTTCCATTAAACATTTTCCTGTAAATAATGGCCAAACAAAGCAAGGAAGTACATACATACACATATACATACAGTTTGGAAAGGAGAAATTCAAACTGCCGCTGTTCACAGAGGACACATTCATCTATGTAAAAATCCTAAGGGATTTCCAAAAGGCTCCGAGAAATAGTGAATTTAGTAAGAATATAGTATGCTAGGTCAGTATATAAAAATAAATTTCTATATATTAGCCACAAATTATCAGAATTTGAAATTTAAAAAATACCACTTAACATTAGCATGAAAACATGAAATAAATAGGAATATATTTAACAAAATCTGTGCAGGTTGCATTCACTGAAAACTGCAGAATATTGTTGAGACAAATTAAAGAAGACAAACGAAAAGCTATTTCATTTTCATGATTAGGAAATTTTGTTTTTAGAATTTATGTTTTCTCCAAATTGATCTATAGATTAAATGCATTTCAAACTAAATTCTGACTAACTTCTTTGTAAAATTTGGCAAATCCATTCTAAAATTCCTATGGAAACCCAAGGAATCTAGAATGGAAAAACTAATTTTGAAAGTGAAGAACAAAGTTGAAAGACTGACACAATCTGATTTCAATACCTACTCTAAAGTTACAGTAAGTAGGCAACTCAATATTGACATTATGACATACAGATCAATGAAACAGGAATAAAATACAGAAACAAATTCCCACAATTATTAACAATGATTAACAAATGTGCCCAACTCAATTGGAAGAGGATTTTTTTTCAAAAAATTGCATTGGAATGATTGTACCTCCACATAAAAAAAAATAACATTGGCCTTCACCTCACAAAATAACTCAAAATGGATCATAGATGAATAAAAGCTAAAGCAAAAGAAGAAAAAACGAATAACTGAAACTTTGGGTTAGGCAAATATTCTTTAATAGGATACAAAAAGTGTGAAATACAAAAGAAAATTAGTAAATTTTATTAAAATTAAAAACTTTACTCTTCAATAGATACTATTAAGAAAATAAAATGGCAAACCGGAGAGATAGATTACTTTCAAACCACATATCCTTCAATAAAGTATTATATTCAAAATCTAGTAAAAAACTCTTAACTCAAAGACCAACAATCCAATTAAAAAAAATTGACAAAACATTTGGACACTCTACTGAAAAAGATACGTGTGTGCCAAATAAACACATGAAAATACTCTCATATTGTTAGTCATTAAGGAAATGCAAATAAAAACCACAATGTGATACCACACACATCCGTTAGAAATGACAAAAATTAAGAGTGACAATATCAACTGTTGTGAGGGAGGTAGAGCAACTGGAAGCATGCTGACAAGCATGTAGGAAAGTAGTTTGACAGTTTCTTATAAATGTAAGCATTCATTTACCATAGGACACTGCAGTTTTATGTCTCGGAGTTTATTCAAGGTAAATGTGAATTTATGTTTGCACAAGACTTGTATATGAATATGCATAGTAGTTTTATTCCCAATATCCAAAAACTGGAATAAGCCCAAGTGACCAAAAACTGC
Source organism: Smutsia gigantea (assembly GCA_032199065.1). NCBI lineage: Eukaryota > Metazoa > Chordata > Mammalia > Pholidota > Manidae > Smutsia > Smutsia gigantea. The sequence goes on along the minus strand of JAVSCE010003169.1, from coordinate 186,026 downwards.
AAATGGATAAACAAATTGTGATGTGATATAAAATAGGATTACATAATCATTAATTAAAAAGTACAAACTAATGATGCTTTCAATATGTATGAGCCTCAAAAACATAATACTAAGCTGAAAAAAAAACGCGACACAAAAGACTACATATTAAATGATTCCATTAGTATAAAGCTTTAGAAAAGCAAAACTATAGTGAAAGGAAAGGAAATACCAGTGACTGCCAGAATCCAGGAGTTGGTAGAAGGCCACTAACTGTAAAGGGGGTAAAAATATTCCTAACATCATAGAGGTTGTGGTTACATGTTTTTTATTTTTCAAAACTCATTGAATTGTATACTTTAAATTGATTTATTTTATTATAGATAAATTATACCTCAAGAAAGCCAACAAAAACAATTCTTTATCCATGAATTCTAGTGTGTGTGTGTAAAATAGTTAAACTGAAACTCAGAGGCAAAAAGACAGAGGGTATTTGAAATCACATTGCCAGATGTCTAGGCCCTGTTACAAATTCAAACTATTTTTTGGAGTTGCTAATTAGAAATATGTGATGTCATTATGCAGTTTAAAAATGCAATTAGGAACTTCATCTTGAAAGAAACAGTCATTCTTTTTTTTTAATTGTACTAAAGCTGTTTGAGATACTACAAAAATAAAGAGAGAAGGACGAAGGAACTAAAATTCTGAGTGACAACCACATGTCAAATGTTTTCAATGTACTTATTATCTTGTTTAATCTTCACAAGAACTCAGAAAGTTAGACTGAAGTATCACTTCAGGGATATCAAGCAACTAAAGATGTGGAAGTGATTCAAGTTCAAGTTTATAACTCCAAAGCCTTACATCCAGGTTTTATTTTCTATATCCAGGAGAGGTACTTTTATTACAAAGTCATATAAGATCTGACAGACACATCTATATTTAGAGAATTTCTGAATGCCCCCAAGTAAAGATTAGGTGTTTCTACATTCCATTTACTAAGCATTGCGCAGGGCACTTTGTTATGCTTCATTGGAACCTTTTAACAGTCCATTTTGCAGATGAACAAAGTGAGGTTCATAATAGTTTTTCTCTGACACCAGATTCCATGTTCTTTCCTACATCAATCACTGTTCACTCTCATAACTGATCTAGGGTCTACAGTGTTCCATTAGAACCAGTAACCACTGGTTGCTGTGACTGCAAGTCAAGTACTTACAAATCATGTGCAGACCCATCACCATGCTTCCTTTGTACTGAGCTTATCTTTCCGGAGTAGTTTACTTCCCGTTCCCCTGTTCCCAACTTCCCTCCATTTGTCATAGCTGTGTAATTTCTCTCCTTCACTCATTTCCTGCCATTACAATTTTTTTTCCTATGTCCTAGTCTTTCCTTCATGTATAGAAAAGCAAGATTCTGCAAGCATGCCTTTTGCCCATGTTTATTTTATAACCAGCTCTACCTTCTTTTTGTCTTAAATGTTTTCCACTGACACTAATACTAGTTAATGGTACTATGCTGCGAATGTAATTTCCTACTCCTCTGAATTTCCTTTGTCTTCACTCAGTTCCTGGGCTGCTTCACATGGATAACTGTGGAATTTCATTTTATGCAATGGCTAAGTTCTAAAATCAGAGCGTAAGAAAATAATTTGCATGATATCACATTTTCCTTTGGAAAATTCTTAGAAAGGGGTCACACTGCAAGCAAATGTACAATTTTCTAGTGAACCCATCACAATTTTCTTTGGAAAATAAATCACCATTTCTTTGCTTGAGCTGTAGCTGTAGTAGTTACTTCTACTAAGGGACCATTTTATACAAAACCACAGGTCTATATATTTATTCGGCAGAATTATTTTCAGTGGAGCAATATGTTCGAAGAAAGTTACGTCAGAATAGAGATCACCTGAGGCTGGAGGAATTTATGTCCCATCTCGTGTTGAGTAGAAAATAACTAGAATCAACCACAATTATTGTTATTTTTTGTTCTCTGTTTCCCTCTATTTTCATAAATTTTGGACAGCACTAATAGTTGCGTTTGCATATGTTAAATGCATTTATGATGCGATGGCACTACACAGATATATAAACAGTATACTATATAATCCCTGGTTAGTGTGCAGCCCAGCCCCAAATTTAGGTTTAATGGATAACAAGTGTGTTTCTCTTTCTCCTCACTGTAGAATAAAATATTGGAAAAGTTCACCATGATGCCATATCACTATGACTAGGGCTTTAAGGCAAACCATTATACCAGCTTCCACTTCCCACACTCTGAGATAAGAGTGAGTGACATCTCCTGGATAAATCCTTGATCTCCACGTGGCATGATTTGGGGTCCCACTGTCCCAATTTGCTCATCCATAAAGCAGAGGCAGTAGGAGATAAATCAATGATTTTGGTTAGATAAAAGGACATCTATTTTAAGGGTATTTATAGATTTTTTCATTTTCTTCCAAACTTTTGGGTCTTGGAAACATCGTCAGGTTTTTCCAAAGTCCTATTCCCTCCTAATTTTTGAAGCTTGTGTTCCTTTGAAGACAATTTAATCCATGTGTTTCAGATGGGTCTTTCCTTAAAACATCAGTGTATTTTTTTCCTAAGAGGTGTATGGTATCCAAGAAGCCTGAAAAAATGCTTCCACAGAAGGTTTCCTTTGTTTTGTTTTCCCTTTTTGAAACCTGGAAATTATTCTCTGCCAAATAGAAATTAACTCAGACACCAAAAGGTTTGAGTTCAGGTTGAAACTTCATACCCTTGAATGCTGAATAGGTTCTTAACTTGGCAAAATCTATTCTACATTTGGTCCTTATAGTCATACAGCCATTGGTTAAAGAAGATAGTCTCTTGATTAAATGAATTTTGAGATCTAAATAAAATGAAAAAGTTGAACAAGTGCACTGAATGCTAAAACACTGAATGTCTTCATGGGGCAAAGGGAAAGATATAAATCCTTTCTCAGAAATTTTGTATCAACCATGGGTATTAAGAAGCTTACAGGCCACTGCTTTGTTCCCAGAAACCAAATACCAGAATTTCAGAGGATTCAGCTAAGCCCTTTATCAAATGTTTATAATCAAAAAATTTCATAAAATGGGGCTGGGAGTACAAGTTCATTAGCTGCAGTCCCATGCTATTGTATACCATCATGATTTTTACATCTATTCGACCACCCTGCCTAGTTGCCTGGGAATTCAACAATGAACTCTACAATAGCTGTACAAAGGTGAACATTACTCTTTCAGAGTTTTTTTTCTTGCAATCTCAAGCATAATGTACATTTTATGGTTGTACCCAATGAAATGGGTTGTGACTACCTTCACAATCCACTCTTCCAAACAAGTAAGACTTAGTGGTCCAACACGGCATGGAAACTGAAAATTTCTAAGTCAAGCCACTCACTAGGGGTACTGGATCAATTTCCCATTGTGCAATATCCCTGAATCCACCTTTCCAGCATCTTCAAAGCCCTTGATCGCACCTGATAAGTGTATGGGAGTCAAGCTGATACATGTAAAATAAAGTAGCACTTTCTACTTTAGACAGATTAGTGCTTTCTTCTAAGAACCTGCCTATTCACTGCCTAGTAATAGAAAACCAGCATCTCTCATCAGATAACAGTCCCTCCTACTTATTTCTGGTACATTCCTTATTCCTCCTTTTATAATTAAATTACATTTTGCTACTTGACATTTCCTCAAATGCACCTTGTCTTCTCACCACTCCACACATTCTCCTGCTATGTCTATAGCTTGGGATGTCTTTCTCTGCCCCTCTGCCTATTTAATCCCTACACATCCTTCAAAGACCTACTTCTGTATTGCACTCTCTGCTTCCCAGCCTCATGTAGCCCTCATCAAAATTCATCACTCTATACTCAAACACTACTATACTTAATGCAATTATTAGTAATATTGTTGTCTAATTAGCACTACACCCAGGACTTTACAGGTCTACCTCCACCGCTACATTTTTTTGAATTCTTGAATGTGTTATTAATCTAAAAATATCAAATAATCAGCATTTAAAAGGCTCTCAGTAATATCTAATCAGTTGAATTAATACTTAATAGGCATGAGCCATATACTCTTCCAGACAATGTGAATGATTCTTGATCCGAAGCAATTACATTCCACAGCATATTAATTCATTATACAAACATAGATATAAGTGATTTATTATCTAAGACAAGGTTGACAGCCATTTTTCTGTAAAAACAACAGATAATAAATATTTTAGGCTTTGTAGGTGGTTACATATGGTTTTAGCCAATTATTCCTTTTTTCTTTCATAATCCTTTAAAAATGTAAAAACCCCTCTTAGCTTACAGGTTGTACAAAAACAAGCCCAAACCCAGATTTGTCCAAGAGCTATAGTTTGCCACCTCTGATCTAAGAGACCATTATAGAACTTCCTGTGATGATGGAAATGTCTTCCTCTGTTCAATATGGTAGCCATTACCCATATGTGGCTATTAAGCATGTGAAATATTGCTAGTCTGATAAACTAAAATTTATATTTTATTTAATTAAAAATTTTTAATTTTAATAGTCATATGTGGGTATCAATTTGCCTACACGAATAGATTATTTAGAGACCCTTCAAGCTTAAAACTAGCCCCCTGGAATTAATATGAGTAGGCTGTTTTGGACCTGGACAGTCAGCAGTAAGAAAATGTTAACTGTGTTGATAGTCTCTTTAATTCAAAATGATCCAAGAAACCATGAAGTCCCCAAAGTTACCTAAATGTGATGAAGAAATATCTCCATTTGTATACATTCAGATCAAGGAAAAGATTTGGTGGCTACATAAAACTGCTTCAGTTGGTAGAATTCAGAAAGTCAAGGTTAATACTAACTATCTACAAGGAGCCCCTAACTTGATAAATTTGAAAAAAATAAAAAAACAGAAATCTGTTTCCAGTTCCCTCAAGGTTTTTAAATGCTCCTTCCACCCCACGATTTTTCTCAAGAATGTACTGAGGTCTTACCCCCTTAAGAATCCACAAGTTCAAGTGGCCAATGAGGTCCATGCATTTTGCCTCAACCTAGTTGCAGGCATTTGCTATGGCGATAGCACAAAGAGTGCCCATGTGATGATAAGCTGAGCAAGGATGGGATCAGACATACAGGAAGGTGTTGATGGAGGATGAGAAAGCAGTGGATCAGGGAATTTGTGGGTTTCCCTGGTCAAACAACTGTGGCAGAAGGATATTAGAGCAAGTAAGTTGGAAGTATAGGAAGTAGTATATGAAGTGAGTGTATTTCAAAACAGAGACTTTAGAATTGGAGCAGTTGCTGGTGATGACAAGGTCTGAAATGAAACTTGGCTGCAGTTTGGTGGAAAATAATACGTTGTTGGAAATGAGGAAGTAAGGGAATGAGGCCAGGGTGTTAGATGGGTCATCTGTTTTACATGCTGAAGTCATGAAAAATGATGATAGAATTAGGGCTAGGAGCCAAAGTTTTCAGGGTACTAGGGATGGGGGTAGGGTGGCATGACCCAGTGGTGGATATATGACAGCAACGATAACGGGTAAGTAGGTGGTATAGCCAGAGAGCATCACGCTATATGTCCCCAACACCATTTACATGCACAGTTACTTCCTGGGTAAAATCTGGTGTCAGAACGTAGGTTCAGCTTGTGTTGAGACCTGTACCAATTAACAGTCCTTACCTAACTTGGCTTGTCCTGGGTCAAGGACACTTCCTGTTTTAGCCCTCAAATACACAAGGCCAATTACACCTCCCAATTTTTGCCCAGCCCAACAAAGGCACACATTCTGAGAACCTCTGGAGTTGGAGTCCCTTATCCCTCTCTTTTTGAGAGAGACCCTGGTAAGGACTTATAGTAGTCAGAGCACCCCAGAAAAACTGGAAGCAGAAGCAATAGGGTGTGTATGCATATGTGCATTTGTATGTGTGTGTCAAGTCCTCACAATCTGCATGGTAGGCTGGAAGGTTAAGACTCAGGGAAGAGTTGGCACAACAGTTTGAGTCTAAAGCTAGTCTGCTGGCAGAATTTCCTCTTCCTCGGGGAAGGTCAGTTTTTTTTCTTAAGGCCTTCAGCTGTTTGGATGAGGTCCGACCTCATTATACAGGGCAATCAGTTTACTCAAAGTAAATCTGATTACTAAAATAAATTTGATAAAATTCTAATCTCATCTAAAAAATACCTTCACAGCAACATCAAAAATTTGAGATTAGAAACTGATGCAGGACCTCAATTAAAATATGTACTGCTTCCAACCAACTATGTTTATTAACTCAAAATATATCATTCCTTGCCCCCAGGCAAAGTTGGACAATCCTTTGGACAAGGATATGAAGGCACATCCAGGAATGCTTGCCAATCTCACCTTCTATGGATTCACTATTTCTTCTGCTTTCCCTTCTTTCTTTTTCAAGGTAGTTCTACTTTCTCATCACGTGGCTTAATCTCCGGTTCTACTTCATGAAAAGTAAGTGCACATCTACCTTCACAGAATGTGCTCAGAAATCAGGAGACTGGTTACCAGGTCATTTACATATCTCTACAGAAGAATCTAGTGAAGTACTCCTGAATACTCAGGAGGTTTCTGGTGATCTCTTATGATTGCAGAAAAGCCAGCTACTCCTAAACTTCAGAGCACTATTGTATGTATTATATCTATTGATTACATGTAATTGGTTATTGCTTTCATAAAAGTCCATGACAATACATAGTGCCTGGTATCTAGTAGCATCTTTTATTCTTGTTGTTGGAGATGAATACTTGAAAACAAGTTTCTGGACAATGATAATCTTTGTCTAAGAACTGTGTGGAGGCTACTGCTTAAGTTGCAATGGATCAGTTTATTTAAATATGTGAATTTATCATCTGACTCCTGAACTTGTTAAAAAAAAAGCTTTTTATACCAGAAAACTTCCCATTAGTGTTCCCCATATAATTTCACTATTTCTCATCTTCCATTGTTACGTAGAAACGTGGAGGCCAACTGACCACCCAAGGAGGCTGCCTTATAAGGAAACAAGTCTACCTGTGATTGATAAAGTAAACCCAATGTGGAGTGGAGAGTGAACAGCATACGCAGGCCATTTGGAAAAAAAGGAAGAAAATGATGCCATTTGGATTCATTGGCTGATAATAATAGGACGCTAGAATGGCTGTGGAAGTATGAGGACATAGTCAAGTTCAAATGAACCTCAAAATTGTGTGGCTGGAAAACAGGTTAGGTGCATTGGACCAACTCTTTTTATCCCACATCCTGCAGAGTATCCTAGTTATAAAAGAATCTAAATTTCTACCATAGTTCTTACCCTGGAGTCATTTTGACAAAAATCTACCTTATTCCCCCAAACCTTGCCTTTTTTTCTATTTATCTCTGAATTGCAACTTCAGTAAGACTAAGGCTTTAGTCTGACCCTGCAGGACTTCTCTACTTGGCAAAGTTCCAAAAATTTAATTTAGGCAAATTATTAATTGATGCATTACTTTCTAATTCTGCTATGTTGAAATAGCTGAATGTCCTTAGGATTTATGGAGGCCATAAACACAACTCTGGGAATTTGCCGTTCAACCCACACAATGCTCATGAGCACCAAAGAGCCAGAAAGAGTGCACTGCATTTGAGGCAATGCCACTTCTTGTATCTCCAATACTCACATCTACCTCAGGCAATTCAATCTGAAGACAGAATTCTCCCCTAGCCTTTTCTGTTTCTTTTCATGATCAAAATATGCCAGATAAGAACACTTAAAACCAGTATTGTTTTATACAAGTTGATCATTAGTAATTGAATGTGGCCCAAAAAAGTGATTCATTTTACTACCATTTAAGAGCAAGAAAAAAATAATTCTATTCCTTTGTTTAAGTCTTTTTTTCAAGAATGGAAAAATTATGACATTCTGAGTTGTATTAGCAGTAGAGGAGGGTTTCTTAATACAGATATCTAAGGATTCCAGGAAATCTATGGAGAGAAACAATTCAGATGGCCTGTGAACTTAAATAAGAAAAAAATTGAATCTTCAGTTTTGCCAACCTTTAACTGAAATTTAGCCTTTCCTTCAGCTATGACAGTTGACCACAAACCATAGGAGTACTAACAGTACCTGTGACAGATATTTTCTTACCATAGTTGTAAATATTTCAAAATATCATTAATACTTGTCACTACTTCAAAATTACAGTAATTATCAAACTCATCATTAGATTTGTAATGTACTAATAAAGCACATATATTTCTGTATCAAAATTCTTTTAATTCTACAGCTATATTACATTGTAGTTTCTTTTATAATCATATATGTTTTAATCATTCAAAAGCATTAGAAAGTGCCCATCTATACTATCCAAAACTGAGACATACAGTATTTTGTAAAAACTCTGCTTCTTAATGGTTTTTACAATTTATTTTTGTGCTTTAGGGAAATATCTTAGGAACTATCATCTCTCCCACTACAACTAGATTAACATATTTCTGATTTCTTTTACCCTCCTTTTTCTCTCCATAGATAACACTTATTTCACCAGGGTTTAACTCTTTTTCATTCTGTTCTCCAGCTATATTTGCTCCAACTAATAAATCGTAGCTCTCTATGTAAATTTATATTAACTTTACATTTAGATTTACCAGGTATTTTCTGTTCTTAAGTTCTTCACTTTGGTTCATCTTTTTTTAGGCAAGAAGTCATTGCAAAGTTGATTTTCAGGAAGTGCTCATGAATATTATAGTCCCTAGTTTCATATTTTGAAATACCTACCATAAATGTCATTTGCTTGCACCTGTCCTAAGATTATGACCTTAGAGGGGTCTTGAATTGGGGGAATGAGTATACGTGTTGGCAGTAAGTTCCAGGAAGGTGGGCAGTGGGGAAGGAAGGAGGGAAGGCAGAGTGATTAAGGAAGACTTTCAAAATGGGAATTGAGCCAAGTCTTGAGGAAAGAGCAGAAGTAAGATCATCAAGGAGAAGAGGGAAAGGACATCTTAGGCCAAGGAGTGGGTAGCAGCAAAGACCCAGAGGGAGGGATGCATCTGGCAGGTTGGAGGGACAAATAAGCATCAGTGTATGTGGAATGTGTGTCCCGGGTGTGTGTGTGTGGGGGGGGGGTCCTTTGTGTCAGAAAAGTGACATACATCATCTGACACAGTTTTGTATCATTTTTGGTCACAAGAGGTAAAATGGCACTTGGTCTCGCAGGAGCTCCTGACTGATTTATCAGTCCAATGGCTGCTACTTAAATGCCTTTGCCCCTTGATCTCTCTGAGCACTTTAACATCCCTACACGCCTTCTTTTTGAAATTCTGTCCTCTCCTGGTCTGTCGGTTGCCTCTTGGTCTGTGGCCTCTCTCTCTGGGTCTCCTCTGCACAGCCCACCTGCCCAAATTTATTTTTCACCAGCCCCATCCTTGCAAACCCCCTCCCACATACAAACATTTTTTCCTAAAATCAAACAAAACTTTGATAGACCCAAGAACTCTGAACTCTGATCTCAGACTTTTCCCAAGGCACACTTGCTCTATCTAAAGCTCTTACCTCCCTCTACCTGGCCATCATTCATTGGCACAGGAGGGCTGACCTCGGATGCTTCTTTCCCTAAAAGACTTCCCACCCTCCAACCAGCATAGGTTTTCCTCCTTTTTTTTCTCAGAAATTGGGTGCACCCCATAATCTTGAATGCACCAGACTCTTTTGTAATTCTTTGTCTCCAGGCCTATCCCCCCCTCTAGACTCTAAGTTCAGGGACACCAGAAAAGCTGGTCTGTGTCATTAGCCCTTGGCATCATATCTACTGAACAGGTAAGTGCTGTGTCAAAATTATTTACTTCATGATCATCACCCACATCGTGGCAATTCTGGAACATTTGATATAAAATAAAGGACAACAGGACAGAGACTTGCAGTTAGGACTATTTCAGAAAATCCTGTTGTATGGATTATTGTAACAGTACCTCCTGGGTACCATGTGATTTATGTGGATTTCAGAACTCAAAGCTGTCCTTCCCCTCAGAGAGCTACCACCTTATTGAAGAGATTCTTAAAAATAATACACAGTGAAATGACCTGAGAGCCCTGAGTGCCTGTTGCCCGCTCCTCCTGCACAGGTCAGCCTGGGCGGTTCATTCGGGAAACTGCACCTTCCCTTCCCACAAGCAGTGAGCCATGTGCTCTGGGGACTGAGTCCTCGACAAGGAGAAAGTAACAAGGCTCAGCCATGCAGCCAAGGAAACACACTGAAGCCACTATCCAGGACCTGTCATTCCTGACCAGGAGGCTCTATGTGACAGGACTCCATTCAATCCTGTCCTTTGGTAGTTTTCTCACAAGCCATTACTACTTCTGTCCATCCTTGGTGTCCATTCCTTAACTTGCAAGGAGGTCCCTGTGCCCTCTTCAGCGCTTCCTTTCCCAGTGTTGTCCCCACGCTCTGTATCCACACACGGATGGAAGCACAAGGCCCAGACTCCTTCTGTCCTCTCTGAGGCCTGCCAGCCAAGTACGTGTCCTGATAAGGAAAATATCCTGAAAAGCTCTAGCCTTTTACCAAGTTTATTTATTTTTTCTTCTCTCAACACTCAAGGAGTCCCACAAATACACCTAGATCTCACCTTTTCCTGCCTTAAACCCTCATTTGTCAATTTCTACTGCTGTCTGAACATTTCCTCCATGTTTGCAGCTGGAACAAAGCATTCCGCAGGATGTACAAGATGACCCCCAAGTGGATAAGAGGGTCACAGCAGGCTTCATTCCTTACTCCCCTTCATCTTCCCACCACACCTGGGAGTCCCCAGGTCTGGGCCTCATTCTCTGTATGTGTAAATTGGAAATAACAATCCTCAGGCATCTGTGAGTCAAATAAGAAAGTACAAAGTGCATTTGAAAATTGCAAATTTTAATTACATATAAGAGAATTTGTAGGCAAAGCCCTGATGGGAAGCAGATGAGCTAGGAAACTGTAGCCCATTAAATAGGTCTTTAACTCTATATTCAGGGACCAGAGTAAGACCAATATATTATGTCTTCTGGGCTCTAGTGAGGTGCTGTGGCATTGTACTTTGTCTATTGAATTTTTGAGCTTGTGTTGCTCTGTTTTAAAATGCCTGGATGGGAGGGGTTTGGTTAGCATATTATAAACCCTCTGGAGGGGATACTTAAGCAGAGTGTCTTAAACAATGATAGTGAATACAATTTCCTTTTGTTGTGCTAATTTCAGGTCTACCTGTGGCTTGCTGTTTCCAATCCAGGCCCTCCAAGAGAGTTGTTCAGGTGATGTGCTGGGGGTAGAATGCATTCCTCCTCCCCATCACCCATAGCTTCAGCCTATTTCTTCTATAGCTCTTCACAATGTCTGTAAAAATGCCTTGGATAATTACTTGTTTGAATTCAATAGACTCTTCACACGTGTTAATGGGATTTTTCCAGCCATCTGAGCCCCATCGTGAAATTTGATTTCTTATTCTCCCCATCTCCTAGCCCCATTGTAAGCAGCCCATAAAATGCTTGCCACATCCCTATATTTGCCTGGGCCTGCAATTACAGCTTGAGCAGGCTCACGCTCCTGGGCCCTCCAACAGGTGTATGGCTGTGTTGTGTAGTGCAATGTTATCCAAGGAATTTTCCAACATATTTATGCAACTCAGCCGCAACCACTCTATATTTGGCAAAGTTTATGCCTAAAAATGGTCCAAAGAATTATGTCTTCTCTAAAAGCAATAAGATTTAATATGTTGTGGCTAATATTTCCATTCTAAATTTCCATATCAAATGCCCAGAACATATATATAATCATTCTCCCTTTCTATCCTCAAAACTAAGTAAAGTTCTATATAATTTTAAGGAAGAGTGGTGGTGGCAAGGAGTCATTGGTTATGCTCTATATTGTACTCACTAAGTTCAATTACAGCAAGCCTTGTTTGCATTCTCCGGCATCTCTGGACACTGAATTTATGAATTGTGTGAGGTCTCACACATGTACTCTGCCTTAACTTTAAATTCCAACCCAATTTATGACTCATCACCTCAAATGAAAGAATGAATGATGACATCTGGTGTAATACTGAGTAATATTTCCTCATGACTCAGCCCCCACATGTGTCTCTGGCATTAAATACCACTCAAATGTGGTTGCACTAAGATGTCTGGTGTGAATACAATAAATATTTGAAACTAACAGAACTTATGAGATTTGGAGCATTTGAGAGATGAAACACTTTCCCATAACAATAAAAAGTAGACCTATAGTTGCCACCTAATTTCTACAACCAGGTTACACTGAGGACCACATACTCTAAAATCAGTTGGTATGATTACATTAAATTGAATGCCCCCGTTCCTCAACAGGAAAATCCAACTCAGCTTAGTAAGAGTCAATCCTACTTAATGCTTTCACTATATATTTTGCAAGTATTAATTGAGCTAATATAGCTTAGTTGGGGGGAAAAAAGAATGTACACCGGGAGTTCTGAGTTCCGGTCCCAATCACTAATTGAAAACTATTTGGGCTTATTAGTCAACCACTTAACTTCTCTGGATCCATTTCATCACTGATAAAAGGACAGGTTGTAGCTCACAGGGTAACTGTGAATTTCAAGGCAATAGATTTGAAAATGCCACCACAGTAAATTATTTAGCAATTGTTATTTCTATTGTTATCATAACAGGATCAAGCCATTGGAGGCCATATAAAATGTGTCAGAAAATTAAGAGCTGTCAAATCAGAGTGCCTCTGGACAAACTACAGCTCTACACTTACTGGCTGTGGAAACACAGGCAAGGCACTTAATCTTTTATCTGTGAAATGGGACCAAGCAGCACCTAATTTAGAGGCTTATTATAAGGGTTGAGTGAGATAAAGCCTAAAGAGCCCTAGACAATTCCTAGAACACTCTTTTAATATTAGTTTAATGATTCCACAGGATCATCTAAGCAGAGGCTCAAAAAGGGATCTGTAAGAAAGACAGACTCATCCTATTCTTGTCATTTTCCATTGAGACTGACAAGACAAGTAAAACTTTAGGGAAATCTTCAAATCTCTTTTTTTTCCCCATTTTGGTCACCCAATGCTCTGTCCCTGCAGTGTCCCCTAAAATCAAAAGAGAGGTGCACAGAACCTCTTCTCTTAATGGCTGTGATACTGCAAGCACATATTATTTTGGGGTCTATATAAGGAAAAATAAACATCAGCCTTAGAGAGCTCACAATTCCGTTTTCACAGGCAAAGTCAAACATTAGAATTAGCTAAATATCAGAATATCTAGAACGCTCTATATGATGAATGTTAGAATATTAAAGATACTAAGGTTTCAGAGGAGGGAATGATCAGTCCAAACCTATTCCAGGCAGCTCATCTCCATCCCAGGGCCTAAATTTAGAAGTGGTCTAAGAGCCAATGAGGTAGAAGTTCTGGATGAAAGAAGTCCATTAGTACACGTCAGTGAGGATTGTCTCCGTTCACACTCAATCCTAGCTTTGTCTCTTACAAAGTGTTGCCATACAGGGCTAAAATTGAGCACTATGACACCAAAATCTGCAGAGGAGTTGATTAAAGGAATCTTAAGGTCACAGAAAGTTTCCTGAGAAATTTTTGTGAGATCTCAATACACTTTCATTGTAAAGTTTTTTAACATAAAGTGCACCTTCGTTGTGTGGTTTTAATACTTTGAAACTTAGCATTTTGAAGACCCATTATATTTACAGAATTCAGATATTGCTCCTTTGTGATGAAATGACTAGCTCTAAAGGGGGATTTTTCTAAAGCCCATGCTTGTTAATTGAATTTCTACATGTCTCTGAGTCACTTTCAAGTTCAAACACTAATTCTTAATGTGTAAAAGTGAAGGGTATAATTTGGAATGAAGAAATGTTCTAGCCAGAGTTCTGGGGTACACTAAAAATGATCTCTATTTCTAGAATGTTTTTTATTATTAGAGAGAGGAAACATCTTCCTTAAATTTGAGTATACTGGTCATTTGAGGACGCCCTTCAGAGGAATCATCAACTTCTCAGATGCCTCTCCTCTCATGAACGGGCTCTGTCCTGTCAGCGTTGCATACCCGATATTACTGACACCTGGGAGGGACCACTAACTTCCTGTATTTGTGTGTAATCTCATTGTAGTAGCTTTGGTGAACAGGTTAATTTCTGCATGAGTGCCAGGGATATGTACATTAGGAAGGCAGCACTTTTAAAAAGAATTTTTTAAATGTGATCTCACTCCATCTTCCTGATGAGCTGTTCCCTTCCCTAACTTTGCTTGTCAGCTGCACACTAAAAATGAAAACAGAAGACAGCCAATGGTTTAAATCTGAAAAGTAAACTAATCCCTACATATCATCCAATTACAATAAAATATTTTAAAATTGAAAGAGTCTGAAAAATCTTTGTTTCTCCTTGTGGTAGAGACCTCTAGCAATGCATCAAAAATCTTCCGTTTGAGTTCATAGCTACGCTATACTTCCCAACATCTCTGTTAGGTATGGTCATGAGCATAAGATTTCTCTAAGAGAACGTGAGCAGAAATGACGTCAGGCTTGACCCACAAAAATCTCTTCTGTTTCATCCTCTTCCCCTTCCAAGTAGAATGACCAACAACCCCAATTTTACAGGATTTTACAGTTTTAGCACTGAAACATCAGAAAACCCTTCAGTCCCCGCAGGCAAACTGAGATGGCTGTTCTTCCTGCCTCGGGTGATCTTGGATGAGAGATGTTGAAGATGGTAGAGCCACTTCCAATCTGGGCCCTTGAATGACCACACGGAGGAGAGCTACCCCAATAAAGTACACAGCAAGATTGTTACTTGAGCAAAAGAGAAACAAACTTCCATTCAGTTGTGCCATTATATGTTTTGATCTTTTTGTCTTACAGTGACTTGGCCTACTCAAACTCTAAAAGGAGAAAGCAGAGCTGTGTCTATGTAAATCTATAAAAAATAAGCTGTGGGAACTACAGAACAATAGATAAAGACAAGTAATGGGAGGAAAGAGAAAAGAGAGAGAAATGGAAAGGAGGAGAGAAACAGAGGGGAGAAGAAAAGAAAGGAAGGAAGGAAGGAAACAAGTGAAGAAGAGAGGGAGAGAAGGGTGGAGGAAGGAAGGAATCAGTCAGGTCAGGGTAACTAAAGAAGTCCTAATTGGGAGCTATTCAAATTACCCTTTTCATGAAAAAAAGCATGTGACAAGACAACATCAGACCACGAGTGCTGAGTTGTGGTGTGTTCCCATGACTGTATTATTGTTCACACACATGCTTAAGAGAATGCCATGATCAAAAGCAGAAAGCTACATGTATTTTCATGAGGTCTTAATAACCATTGAAGTTTACTGAGAAAAGTACCATGTTTATGTGTCTTGGGGTCAAAACTTGTGAACTGATAGCTTGCAAGAATGTGTCATTTACCTACACAGTGTTATTAAACCTTCTAACTTTGAAAACCTTTATTCTAACAACTAAATTTAAGGCAGAACCTACCCTTCTCTGTTTCTTTCTCTCTCTCTCTCCCTTGTTCTCCCTCTATGTCTGTCTCTCTCTCTCTCTCACACACACACACATACACACACACCCTACTACTATTACATTGTCCTTGGTCCAATATTATCTAACTTTTCTGAACATGTGTTTTAAAGCAAGAGTTTTAAAATCTTTCATTTATCAATGAAACTTTTTTTCAATGAAATCTTGCTCACTGCATATGCCTAATATACAAGCAGATGAAAGAGTTGCTACTGTTTGAGGTGCAGTGGGGGGGTGCAAGTTCAGGAGTTCTCTTGGTCCTCTTAGTCTCCTAGGTCTATCTCCAGAAGCCTCAGGCTATTCAGAACACTGGGAAAATCCTTGGCCTGGATCACATCACCCTTCAGCCAAAGAAGTTCCATGACTTTTTGGTGCTGTGCCAAAGGTCCAAACAGCATATCCAAGTATTCTAAAAGCCTCAAGATTTGGCCAAGTCCCTTTAGCTTTATTAAATAATCAGCTCCTTAGCCAAATGAGATTATGTCTTTTTCTCTAAACATACCAAGCGTCATCCCCCCAGCTTCATACATTTCTCCCGATGTTCTCTTTGATCTTCTGCACACTCCTGCCTACTGATGTCCTAACAACTGAACTGCCCTCTCCTCCCAGAAGCCCTGCTCTCTCTCCAGCTGGGAATGTTCTTTGTTTCCCTTCTGTCACTCCACAGCAGCTTTCATGGGACTTTCACATTCTTGTGAGTACTATAGTTATTTGTAAAGTCATACCATCTTTTCCCTTCAGCAAGACACAGAGCACTTTGGGGGACAGTGGCAGAGATGGATAGCTATCCAACAAAATCTAGTGTTCACTTCCCCTATAGTTAGTAAACAGAAACTGGGTACCCAAAGAGGCTAGATTCCCAGCCTTCCCGGCAGTATGAATCTATGTGACTACGTTTTTGCCAATGGATAGTTGAGTTCAAATGATCGTGCAACTTTTAATTCTGATTAAAATTTGAGGTCTATGCTTGTCCACTTTCTCTCCACATAAGCTGGATCCTGGATTTGATGGTAGCCAGGCTGCGACCATGTGAATGGTGCCACTACTCTCAGTGATGGCAGAACAAAATGATGGAAAAGGCCTGGGTCCCTGAATGACTTCATGAGCACAGTTTCCTTGCCAGCCTGGACCATTCATCTCAGAATTATTTGTGAGAAAAAAAAAAGCATCTGTTTTCTTTCTGCCACAGTACTGGAGGGCTTCCCTATTAGAGCTACTTAGCCTTGCCAATAGCAGACAGATCATGGCTTATGTTTTTGTGAATTACCCCCACATCTACCATTATGGTCTATACAATAAAGTTGCTCAAATGTGTCTTTTGAATTGAATTATTGCTCTAGAAATTTTATATTAAACCTAGTGTATCATATGAAAGTGTTATTTCCAATCCTTTTAATCGATATCATTCATCAATAAATCTCCTACATTATCGGTTGATGGTTTTGTTCTCATGTACATTCCTTAAGGCCTAAGAATGAATGACTGATCTGATACATGAGTTCATATCACGCAATAAGACTGGGATAAAGATGATATCATATATAATGCTTTCATGTTTCTTTTAATATCCATAATTACCTCTAGGCCCTGTGTCCAGTGCCTCACTCAGACTGGTTTTTATGCTCACATCATTGTTTCGCTTCTCTGTGAACCAGATTATGTCAGCACAAACGGAATACGCTCTAGGAGTTACTGGTCAGGCTAATCAAATGCTGATGCGTATAATACCCTTCTTACACATGGCCTGTGATGCTAACAGAGGATATAAGAAAGAAAAATAATCATAAGTAGAGGGACACTAAAACAATTATTAAGAAGTAGCTGAAGTGAGAAAAATACTGTCTGCAGGAAAAGAAAAGAAGTAAAAAAAAAATTAATCAAAAGGAAAACACTATGCCTTCCTTTGGTCTTTTCTTCCCTGGCTTCCAAACACTACATTCTCCTGTTTTCCTTCAGACTCACTGGTCACTCCTTCCCAGTTTCTTTTGCTGGTAAAATCTCCTCTTGCAGATTCCCTACCACTGGAGTGTACCAGGACCCCAACACTGCTCCCTCCACTTCTCTATGTATACACAGTCGTTTGAGGCCCTAAACCACCTATCTACTGAAACCTCCTAAATATTTAGCTCAACTCATTCTTCTAAACTCCGAGTTATATATCTAACTGTCCACTCAACCTGTCTACTTGGATGTTTGATAATTGTCTGGAACTTCACATGCCCCAGATGCGTGTGTGATCTACCCCCCTGCAACACTCCTCCATGTGCACTCTTCCCCATCTTAGTTGATGGCAACTGCATCCTTTGATAATCACTACTATAACCTCATTTTCTAATATTTTCCCTGTAACCACTGTGACAGGTGGATTAAATATGTTTATTATGTTTCTTTTAAAGAAAAGTAGGGAGTTTTAAAACCCAGCACCATCTCCTTCTAGGGCCAGAGGAAACAGGCCCAAGCAGTTTGAAATCACTTGCCCCATCCTGAGCCTACAACAAAGGGACCTGCCCACCCAGCACGTGACCAAAAACACCCCGCAGTGCACAGGCCAACACCCTCCTCCCCACACAAAGGAACATGGTCCCATGTAGAAGCATGAATTACCCTCACTCATGTGCAGGCATCTTTCCTCCTTTGCCCAATCAGCAAGTGACACCTCCCACCCCTCCCTTAAAGTCAGCTCTAGTCCTTGGATCATCCAGGAGGCGGATTTAAGCTTTGCCTCTTGGGTCCTTGCTGGTGCATTTGGCAATAAAGCTCTTTCCTTTTTGCAAAAGCCAGGGTCCCCTGTTTGGCCTATGCTGCACATCCAGCAGGAGACCCTTGTTTGGTTACACCTTGTTATTTATGTCCACTGGTCTTCTTGCTGTTCCTTAAATTTGCCAACAAGTGCCCACCCTGCCCAGGGCCTATGACCTAGCTGTGTTCTCTGCCCGTGAATACCCCCAGTTACCACAGAGTAAACCCCCATTTCCTTGCAGTCTTTGCTCAAATGTCACCTTTTCAAATGAAGCCTTATATAACCACCCTATTTACAACTACAACTTACACCAGTTACCTTGCTATGGTTTTTCAGTATCACTTACCATGTTCTAACAGACTATATAATTCATTTATGTATTATAACCATGTTTATTATCTGTCTTCCACAGTGAGAATTTAAGATACATGAAGGCAAGGACTTGGTGTGTTTCATTGACTAGGATACCCAAATCTCTAAAACACCTCCTGGTGTGTAGGGTAGATACCAAATTATGTCGTTTAACTAGTGAACAAATACCTACTGAACACCTGCTTTACGCCAGGCATTCTGCTAGACCTTGAGAATACAACCTGAGCAGCAGGCATGGGCCTTGCTCTCCCAGAGCTTACAATCTAGTCTGAGCCACCAAAAGATGATTTATGATGAACTCTGATTGTTACATGTTGTTACAGACATAGAAAAAGGATATATAACCAACTTTAATGAGGGACATACTACACAGGCAGTTTTTCAGAGGACCAGCCCTTCAGAATAACCAAGACCTGAAAGAGTACTTCTTCAGGGAGATGCAGAGATGACAGAAACAATGTGCTCTTAGCCAAGATGAAACGAAGCCTTGCTCTTAATGTTTCCGATTTTGGCATGCTCTGTGAGAGGGAGATTGGGCAGAAATACCCTGCAGAGGTCAGTGAGGATCCATGCAGTGTTGAACTGGGAGGGTTCAGAGGTCAGAGTTTGCAAGAAGGAAGCTGGGAAGCTAATCATGAAAGCCAGCACAACCCAAGATTCCTTCTGGGCCCCAACAGCTCAGGGGCAGAACCAGGATTTTAAATGGACTGATGGGTTTTGTAGACTGGGGCTGACGACAACTCTCCAGCCCCTATAAGACATCACCACTTTTGTTGTTGGGTATGTACTTTACATACCACTATCTATAAATTGCAAGTCTTAATAGAAGTTTTTGGAAGGAATGCTGGGCTCTTCTTTCAGTTATTCTCAGGAGACGCATGAAAGAAGGCTCTGACTGGCCTGAGACTAAGTACCTGGAGAAAGTTACTAGAACACATGTACTGACTAAAGTGCTACACAACCCCAAGTGCAAAGCAGAGACATAGTCCTGCAGCAGGAGTTCTGAAAGTCCCTAGAGAGGCAGGAAAATGTGCTCTTCCTTCTGCACTCCATATCTGCAGGAAAGGCATCACCCTGGAAAGAGGCACCCAGGGGCCTCTATGGGACTGCCTTCGTCATGTTCAGCACAGAAAAGTGAGAAAGTGCAGACCTGGCACATGGCTTCTACTTGAGACAGGGGATAAAATGCTAAATGTCCAAGAGGAAAGGGACTTTTCAGTTCCATTTTGCTCCCATTGTTTCTGTCAAAAAAATGCAATTTCCAGACTGCAAAGGGTAATACTGACAATATATTTTAAGTGAAAAAAAATCATATGACAAAGATTTTATATTCCAAAATTTTAAAATATAAACATATGAACATGTATGTGTCTGTCTGTGTCTGTATGTGAATGTGTATGCATGTGTGCATGCACACATATATGTATATGGGGGCTGTGATCAAGGGAAGGCTGGAAGATATATCCCAAGATGCTAACAGTAATTGTTATAAGTATTGGGAATATGAGTGATTTTTTCCCCATTTTTATATATTTCACAATTTTCTACACCATGTATTACTTTTTCTAATCAGAAAACTATATCTAACATGTAGATTAAAAGGAGAGAGTTGTTGCCAGAATTAGATGAGAGGAGACAGAGGCAATGCTGCAGTGAATGAGTTCAGGTTTCCTGCACTGCACATCAGACCCCAGGGTATTAAAGGAACATGCCAATGTGGTCACAGAACCAGTGTCAGCAATCCTCGAGGAACTGCAGAAAGCAGGCATGGTTCCAGAAAACTGCAAATTTACAAATGTTGTCCAGATTTTCAAAAGACGGGGACTGGTGAATTTTAGAGACTCTATCTCAAGGCACATGACATCAACCCTTAGATAAATTCAAGAGTAGATGTATAAACAGATGGCTTCTAAGCTCTTAGCAAAGGAAGTAGTGGGCTCCTTGGAAACACATCATGTCCAACTAACCTCATTTCTTTTTTTTTGGTTGAACTAAGAGATTTGCAGGACACAGGGGCTGTTGTTTTTCAAGAAGGCCCCTGATAGTCTTTACTGACATCTGCTAATGCTAGAGCTTTCTTCACTGGTGGGATCAAGCAAACTAAGACAGAGAAGAACACTCACACCCTTCAAGATGGAAGAGACATTTGGGAAACTGACCGTTTGTCTGTGATAGGAGGAAAAGGGAGAGGCAGGTCTTGAGGCAGTTCCCTCTGCCCGAGAAGCTCACAGCCTGACTCCTCATCACATTTCAGGGAAGGCCCCCTGGCCGCCCAGACTGGTTGTAGCTCTCTCTTACCCCTCACTGGTCACCCTGTCAACTTGCTTTTCCTTCAGAGCACTTCCCCTCTCTCAAGTTACCCTGTTTGTTTATTGTCTGTCTCTTGGCAGCAGAATGTAAGTCTAGAGTATTTCATTTAAAGCTGAATGCCCAAGGCCTGGCAAGTGATACAAGTCAACAAATACTCGGTCAATGAATGAAATCTCCCTGCAACCTGGTCTCGGGTAATATCCACAAAACTGCCTTATTTTGGGAGCTGCTGTCTCCTTCCCCTCATCTGTGGGCACGAAGTCACTCCGACTTCAGTACCACTAGATGTAATCCCCTCTCTACACCACCACACCATTTGCTCTGATGAGAAGGAAAGATACCTAGCAAAATTCTCTAACACCTAGATCTTCCCACCAGCAACCACCACCACCAAGTTCTGAGGTGGGTAAGCCGTGGGGACACTAACAAATGGCATGCTGATTATTATGAACGATGTCTTTGGCCTCAAATTGTGGTATGGAACATCTTACCTTGGCCAACACAGTTGGTTACATGCGATTAGCACGGCCCAATGTAGGACAGGGCCACAGGTCACCAATTCAGCAGCCAAACACATCCCTCCTCCACGGAGAAGGGCCCACTAGCAGGTTGCAGGAAGAGTGAGCCACCTTCTTGTACACCTCCCCCAGAAGGCATCAGTGGTTCCCTCTCCCCCAGCAAACACAAAACGAGGGAGAGGAAACAGGTGCCGGTTTAGAACTGTGCTATTTCCTGTTGAGTCAAATTCTCCAGGGCAGAAGCTCAGACTTCATAACATGCCCAGAGAAGGCAATTCCGGCATGCTAAGGCACCCACCATCTTGGGATCAGGAGCTGCCATTTTGTTTCCCGCAGCCTCCAATCACCAACGGCCTGATGATCACACCACCCCCTTAAGACCCAATCACCAATGACCCCATAGCAGGACACACCCAACCCCAGCTCCTCAAAAATGCGCTTCCTCACCCGTGAGTTGCTGCTCTCTACTTAGACACAGTCACTTTTCTCTTTCAGCCATCAAATCTCTTGTGTGGGTTCGTGCCTCCTGAGTTATTTTTGGGAAGGGAGGGTCGAGGCGAGATACCCTTTCAATGGTGCCGTGACTCAGATGGAGGCTCTCCCACTGACCTTGCTCTTCCTTCAGTAATTTGAGCTGCCTTGGGAGCCCTCACTCCCCAATCCTCCTCCAGGAAGCCACCTTCCATCTCCCAGGTCTCTCGATCTCCCGTCCAACACCAGCCTCCGAATTGGAAAGTTTCCCTTTGGGGTAGACTTAAATGCCCCTGTGGAACCTGGGAAGTGCCCATTGAATGTCCGGCACCCCCATGGTCTCCTCTGGGGCAGGGGAACCCCCAGCCACAACCTTCGCAGCCACGGTTGATCCCCATAGTCGACCCTTCTCTGCCTCCCCATGGTGAGAATCCTCATTCCCTGAGGTTCGGTCTCCCTTTAGCTACTCGTAAACTCCTGGTACCAGGTACCGAGCCTCCTCAGCGTTTGTCACCTCAATTGCCCCGTTGGAGGTGGTGATGACCCCCTAGCCGTGTTTGGTCTTCTCCTCAACCTTTCCTTATTGCTCTGGGATGCCTTTGCAATGTGTGAACAGTCTCATACTCACCATGGGAACTGGCCCTTCTATCCCCGTAGACTCGCCATTGGGATGTTTACTCGATAATCTCAAACCACTCCGCCTTACTCCCGACCTCGAACCTTTCAAACTTAATTCTCTACTGTAATGAGATCTGGTCACAATATTCTCTAGATAATCAGTCCAAGTGGCCACCCAATGGCTCTTTAGATCCTAATATTCTCTGAGATTTATATAACTTCTGTGAGCATATGGGCAAGTGGAAAGAGATTCCTTACATCCAGGCTTTCTCCTAGCTCTGAACCAAGCCCTCTCTCTGTCTCCCCTGCAATCCTAAACACCTACTACTCGGCCTAAAGTCCTCACCCTCCATGAAACCAGATCCCACCACATCCTCTGACTTTGACCCCGCTGACGAACCCCCACCCTACTGACCCCAAATCCCTATGGCACCTCCTCCTCCTCCTCAACCACCTGGTCCTACCAGTGCCACCCTGGAAGCTGCAGAGCCGCCTCCTCCTCCTCCTCCTCCTCCTCAACCTCCTCTCCCCCCTCAATCCCCCCCCCTCCCCAGTTCTCCCACCACAAGCTCCCGTCAGCAGCAGAGCAACAACACAGCCTTCTCAACTGCAACCAGTTCCCCTTCCATCCCGAGATCCCCTACCAAGTCTCCCAGTTACTCGCTCTCATACCCAAGTCATAGCCCCACTACGAGAGGTAGCGGGCACAGAAGGCGTTCGGGTCCATGTCCTTTTCTCCCTCTCTGACCTATCTCAAATACAAAAGAGATTGGGCTCCTTCACCTCCAACCCACCACTTATATAAAGGAGTTCCAGTACTGACCCAATCATATGATCTAACCTTTCATGATATACACATGATCCTCTCCAATACCCTTCTACCCAAGGAGCGCAGGCGAGTCTGGGAACAGGCTAAAACTTAGGCTGATGAAGTCCACCAAACCACACAAGCTCACTGTATTGGTGCTGAGGCAGTTCCCAATCAAGACCCCAATTGGGATTACAATATCCGTGGGGTAGTCATTAGCCAAGATCAATTTATCACTTGTCTCATGGCAGGTCTCAAGAGGTCAGCCAATAAAGCTATCAATTATGAGAAACTCCAAGAAATTATCCAAGATAAAAATGAAAATCCCTCCATGTTCTTGGACCATCTTACTAAAGCCCTTCTACAATATACCAATTTAGACCCTGAGACCCCAGATAGGAGACAACCACTTATGACTTACTTTTTCTCCCAGAGCTTCCCTGACATAAAGGTTAAACTTAAACACCTAGAGAGGGGACCTTTGACTCCCCAGGCAGAAGTCCTGGCAGTAGCCTTCAAGGTGTACAATGGAAGAGATGAAAAAGCCCAATAAACAAAAATACCGAATGATGGCTAAGGCCTTCCAGCCTGCCTCAACCACTGGTACCTGGGTAACCCCACTTCTCAAGAAACAACCAGGAGGACCTCCTGGTCCATGTTTTAAATGTGGCCAATTGGGACATTGAGCTAGAGCTTGCCCAAATCCCTGGAAGCCCCCGGGTCTATGTTCTAAATGCCATCAGGGGGGACATTGGGCTGTTGACTGTCCTCGCACACTAAGAGGTGCCAGGCCATCCAGCCCCAACAACCCACCTATAGACCTTCTGGGCCTGGCCACTGATGACTGAGGGGGCCCGGGACTCCCACACCTGGCTACTAACATCACTTCACGGGCGCCCAGGGTGATCATTGTGGTAGTGGGCAAGCCCATCTCCTTCCTATTAGACACCAGAACTACTTACTCAGTCCTGAAGGAGTTCTGGGGACCCACCTCCCTTTCACAGTCCTCTATAGTCGTATCAACCTTTACAAACTCCCATGCTACACTGCCTCTTTAAGGGCGTTACTCTCTCTCATTCCTTTTTAGTGATTCCCCATTGTCCGGTTCCCGTTATGGGAAGGGACCTTTTATCCAAGCTAGGGGCCACTATCACCTTTACCTTTGGCCCATGCCTCAACCCCGACTGGCCTTTGATCCCTTTCCTACTTGCTCTCCAAACCATTCCAGACCCACCTCCCTCCCCTTTTCCCTTATCCCCTTGTGAGGTAAACCCCATAGTCTGGGATACCACTACCTCCTCCATCACCACCTGCCCACCCATGACCATCAAACTCAAAGACTCTACCTCCTTCCCCTCACAATCTCAATACCACTTACCTCTCAAAAGCCTATTGGGTTTGCAACCCATCATCCAAGAACTCCTACGAAAAGGCCTTTTGAGACCAGCCAATTCCCCTCACAACACCCCGATACTGGCAGTAGCCTTCAAGGTGTACAATGGAAGAGATGAAAATTAAGCAATCTGGAAGGAAAGGGGACTCCTCAATACCAAGGGCAGCTCCATTACCAATGCTAACTACGTCAAAATACCTAATGGCTCTTATAGGCTAGTTCAGGATTTAAGGATTATCAGTGTAGCTGTTATTCCAATCCATCCAGTAGTCCCTAATCCCTATACTTTATTATCCGCTAACCCTGCCTCTTCTACTCACTTCTCCATCCTCGACCTCAAAGATGCATTCTTCATGATCCCTGTACATCCCAACTCCCAAGACCTTTTTGCCTTTACATGGACTGATCCCATCACCCAAAGCTCTACTCAGTTAACCTGGACAGCCCTTCCTCAAGGCTTCAGGCATAGTCCCCACCTCTTTGGACAAGCCTTAGCACAAGACCTCAAGTCCCACATTCTCTCAGGCTCTACTCTCCTTCAATATGTTGATGATCTTCTCTTATGCAGCCCCTCCTTACAAACCTCTCAGCAAAATATTATTCTCCTTTTCAATTTTCTCTCAAACCACAGGTATCGGGTCTCGTTTTCCAAAGTCCAACTTTTCACCTCTGAAGTGACTTACTTAGGAGTTCTGCTTACCCCTGGCCATAAAGCCATTACCTTAGGAAGAAACTCATTCAAAACATACGCGCTCCCCATACGAAAAATGAAATCCTCTCCTTTCTAGGACTCGCTGGGTTTCTCTGTTCATGGATTCCCAATTTCTCCCTCCTAGCCACTCCCCTCTATTCAGCATCCCAAGGATCCTCTTTGGAACCTCTTCTAACACCCATAACCAAGCCCTTTTATAAACTTCAAGCAGCTCTTTTACAACCTTCTGTTCTCCATCTCCCTGATCTCATGCTCCCCTTCCTGTTCATCTCAGAAAATCAAGGATTTTCTCTAGGAGTCCTAGGCCACAGGTTAGGGCCCATTTTTGCTCCCGTTGCCTATCTTTCAAAATGGTTAGATCCCACCATTCAGGGATGGGCGCCCTGTCTGTGGACTCTGGCTTCAGCTGCCATCCTCAACCAAGATTCAAAGAAGCTCACTTTTGGATCACCCACCACTGTTGTCTCCCCTCACCATCTTTCTGAACTCCTCACCTACAAGGGCTTACAAACTCTTCCTCCTTGTGGAATCCTGTCACTTTAGGTCACTCTAATTGAGGATACTGCCATCAAATTCGAAGTTTGCCCTCCCCTCAATCCTTCTACACTTCTCCCATTTCCTACCAAATCACAGGAAGAAATAAAATCTTCCTCTAACTCTCACAGTTGCCTACAAATCCTAGATGAGTTACTACCCTGCCCTTCTCATATCCAAGAGGGGACTCTCCCTCAAGCCACACATACTTGGTTCACTGATGGCAGTTCTTTTATCCATGAGGGCATCCATCGAGCTGGATATACCATTGTCCCCCTTGATCAAACCATCGAAGCAAAGCCCCTTCCCCCTAACAACACAAACCAACAGGCAGAATTAATTGTCCTCACCCATGCTTTCACCTTAGCACAGGGATCCTCACTTACCATCTACACTGATTCCAAGTATGCTTTCCATATCTTACTCTCCCATTCAGCAATCTGGAAGGAAAGGGGACTCCTCAATACCAAGGGCAGCTCCATTACCAATGCTAACTACATCATACAACTAATAGAGGTCTCATACCTACCAACTGCCATAGGCCTAGTACACTTCTGCTTTCATCAATCAGATCAATCTTCCATCACTCAGGGAAATAACAGAGCAGACAAAGCAGCCAAATGGGCAGCAATGACTTCTATGATGGGTACACTCACTTCCACGTCTAATAACCCTTCCCCCATAGACTCCAAATCACCTTCTACTAAGGCCACACTCTTCTATTTACATAACCTATTTCATTCTAATCTTCAATCTTTACAACACTTTCTTAAAACCCACCTACCTCTCTCCTCTTCAGATATTACCTTTCTGAAAACACTTGCCACCTCATGCGAGATCTGCCAAAAGGTCAATCCTAATTCATCTTCTCAACCTCCCTCCTTTCCCCACTCATCAAGCATGAAAACTCATTCCTGGGACCAACTGGCAGCTCGACTTCACTCATATGCCCTCAGTAAAACACTACCAATACCTTCTAGTACTGGTAGACACATTTTCAGGTTGGGTTGAAGTTTTCCCTACAACTAACAAATGAGCTCAGACAGTTTCCACCATTTTGTTATCAGAGATCATCCCCTATTTTGGAGTACTTACTTCCTTACAATCAGACAATAGCCCTGAATTTATCTCCCAAGTTTCCCAGACAATCACTAAAGCTCTTAATATCCCCTGGCATTTCCATATTCCATACCACCCACAATCCTCAGGTAAGGTGGGGAGAACCAACCAAACTCTTTAAGTCCATCCTTACCAAACTATCCATGGAACTCCATCTCGACTGGACAAAGCTTCTCCCTTCAGCCCTGCTCCAACTCTGGGCTCTACCCAAAAAAACCCACCTCACTTTCTCCTTTCGAGCTTATGTACGGCCGCCCTATGCTTCCATCAGGTCTTAACTCTGAACCCTCCACTCTTCATTCTCATCTTATATCTCCACTACTGCAACACATCCGCTCTCTACTATGGTCCCATGCTGACCTCTACACACCAAAACCTCACAACCCTCCCTCTCCTACTTTTTATCAACCCTGAGATTCAGTCCTCCTCTCTTCTCCTAACCAAGTGCCAACACCCCTAACTCCCAAATGGCAGGGACCCTATCAAGTGGTCCTATCCACTCCTACTGCAGTCAAACTTACAAAATTTCCCCACTGGATCCACAACTCCCATATAAAACCCTTTGTCTCATCCTCTCCCCCTTCCTCTGAATCTCCCACAGATTCCTACTCCTCCATCCCGACGGGACCACTTACTCTCTGCATTTTGTGACACCCATCTTCACTTCCACCCATCTCCAAAGAAGCCTCTACCAGTACGGACTCCTGATACCTTCTCATGGCAGCCACACCCCTAACTTGAAAACTCACAATTTCAACCTGTACTTTAATTCTCCCACTAAATCTATCTCCTTCAACACCTACCCTTTCCTCTCTCCCAGATTACCCTTCTGCCTGCCAAGTTACTGATTACCTCCACCCAACAGGTTACTTTCAATCCTCCACCCATGTTTCCAAAAAGCTGTACTCTCCCCAAAATACCAAGGACCCCATAAAATCATCCTTACCACCCCAACAGCCTTAAAAGTTAAAACCCTCCCTGGATGGTTACATATTTCATGGGTAAAACCCTATCCCTCTTTTCCAGGTTCGCCTTCAACTCCACAGACTATAAATCCTCCAGTAACCTACTGTACAACCCAAACAGGACCTCTCCAAATCTGGTTTTCATCTCATCCTACATCTCTTCTGGCAATCCCCGAACACCACACCCTGAAGATACAAAAGGATAAGTACAACACCTACATAATTTTGCTCATTTCCTATGAGCCCAAACTTGCATAACTTTGCTAATTTTCTAGCCATCTTATTAGAAGAACCCTAATGCTCACCCTCTACCCCCTTACATATTATTCAAGATTTATGGCTGCAGGGAACCCTTTCAGACTTCTCCCCAAATGAAATTGCTACCTTTTCCTCATGCATTCTCTTACTCCAAGCCTTATTCTCTTAATAATACTTACTCACTTAACCTCTAACCCTATGGCTCAAACCCTTCCCACATACTTCAATCAAAAAATCTCTCACACAGCCCAAATTGTCCAAACCTTTAATGGCACTGTCCAACCCCCTTGCCGGTCTGTCTTCATCTTTCTCAGTTAGCATACTCAGCAACCTCTGCTCCCTTAACAGCTTGGATCAATACCTCAGCAGGACTTCACTTCACGGAGACAGCTAACCCCAGAGACACAGCCCTAGCTGAGGGATCTGACATCAGACTACCAGGAGCACTAAAAGGCATTAGACGAACCTTAAAAGCCCACCAACTTCCCCAATGGGCCATTATTGGCCCATTCCAAAGTAAACTTCATATGACCCATCCTGCCCCATTGTGCATTTCTCGAGCACAACAAAACCATTATATCCCAGTAGGCTCCTTAAACCCTTCCCTCTGCAGACACACCCTCCAACTGCTCCCATCATCAAATCACTGCAATACTAACCATCTGGGAGCTCTCTTAAGAGTCCCTGAGTATCATTCCTTCCAAGGCAGTTTAAATACCACCACATCCCAATACTGCCAAAACAGGGGGAAAGACCCCCTAAAGGACACTCCCCTAGCCCATGGGGGAAACCAAGAATGCAAAAAACTCGAGACACCCAAAAGTAGAATCTTCTCAAACCAAAAATATGCAGCTCTTAGCCAAGAAAGTCCAACCAAGATACAACCAGCCTCACCTCTATCCCCTCTAACAGTTGCAGTATTAAGCTCCTCTTTTCAAATATGGCATAAATTCAAGGCAGTCCAATATTTACTTCCCAAGCCACTCCCAGATCTCCTCTTCTTATCCCGCTTTGACCTCATAGGATATCTATCCTTAGAAACAGGCATCTTTTGGGTATGCGGAGATAAAGCATATGTCTGCCTGCCAACCAACTGGACCAGGATTTGTACTTTAAGTCTCCTCAGTCCCACCCTTTCCTCAGCCACACCTGACCCACCCATTCCTGTCTCCCCTATAAACCCACATCATAGCATGCCGTGCTGTACAATTAGTCCCTCTAATTGCTACCCTAGAAATAATCATGGGTACCAGAACAGGAATTGAAGCTCTAGGAATATCGCTTGCAGAATTCGCTAAACTATCAAGGGAGCTCCCAAAAGGGCTGAAAGAATTCTCTAACCAATTAGAACACCTACAAGATCAGGTAGACTCACTAGCCTCAGTTGTTCTCCAGAACAACTAAGGTCTAGACCTCCTTACAGCTGCACAAGGCAGAATATGTGCCCTACTCCAAGAACAATGCTGCTTCTACACCAATAAACCCGGTCTCATCCGAGATGGCACAAAACGTCTCCACAAACAAGCCTCCAAACTTCTAGAAAACTCCCCTAGCAATCCGTTCCCTGACCCCTTCAATTGGCTCCTGCCCCTCCTAGCCCCTGTTACCTTTGTTATTATTATTATTCTCCTTTTCCTTCCCTGCTTCATTAACCTATTCCAAAAATTCATTCAAAATCAAATTTCAAAAATTTCTAACCATACTGTCAACCAGTCACTCCTCCAGGACTATCAGGGCCTTCTCAGGAAGAATGACGCAACCAGCTATGATGATGTCACACATCATCTCAGGTGCCCGCCCTTCCCCAACTCCACAGCAACAGCCTCTCCGACTCCAGAATCTGTGCCCCTTTCCAGCAGGAAGTAGCTAGAAAACGAGACTCTACGCCCAGTTCCCCAGAGGCACCAATTAAAAAAAGAAAAAGATGGGAATGAAGGCAATTCTGGCATGCTAAGACGCCCACCATCTTGGGATCAGGAGCCACTATTTTGTTTCCTGCAGCCTCCAATCACCAACGACCTGATGATCACACCACCTCCTTAAGACCCAATCACCAACGACCCCATAGCAGGACACACCCAACCCCAACTTCTCAAAAATGTGCTTCCTCACCAGTGAGCTGCTGCTTTCTACTTAGAGACAGCCATTTTCTTTTTCAGCCATTAAAGTCTCTTGTGTGGGTTGTGCCTTCCTGAGTTACTTTGGGGAAGGGAGGGTCACAGCGAGATACCCTTTCAACCATTACCTCAGTTTGGTGATTCTTGAGGCCAGAATGGAAGCAATGTGACACAGTAAGAAGGTAGACCTGGAGCCAGACTACCAGGCTTCAGACACAGCTTTACTGCTCACCATCTATGTTACTTTGGGCAAGATAGTTCAATCTGTCTGTGCCTCAGATTCCCCAACTATAAAATGGAATAGATTAGCATGTATATCATAGGCTTTCTACAGATCACATGAGTTAGTAAATGTAAAGTACTTAGAACCATGACCACATATATTAAGTACTATATAAAATTTTCACCATTGTTACAAATATGAAACACCTAGTATTTCAGTAAATCACCATAGAGGACCTTAGCATGGATTAAGCCCCTGCACTTTTCTAAATCACTAATCTCACCATTAAATTCCAGCCCCACATCAGAAGAAGAACAAGGACAGGACAGGCAGGTACCACAGCAAAGGGTCAGAGCACGGTAAAGATGCGGACTCCAATTCTACTTCTACCACATTCTGCCTGTGGACTTTGGCCATGGCATTAAGGCTGTTCAACTTCCCACTTAATCATTTCTTAAATTTAAAAAGTTGGGTAGTAATTGTTCAGATTTTTCTCATGGGATTATTATAGATCTACTAGAATATGTATGATGGGTACTTCATAAAGAAAAGTACTATATAATTAAGTCATGAGATGTTCTCACTGCCACTGGACCCTATAAAATAAACTGATCGGGACTTCCGGGAAGATGGCAGTGTGAGGAGGGCGGCAGAAATCTCCTTCCAAAACTATATATATCTATGAAAATGCAGCAAATACAACTATTCCTAAAAGAGAGACCAGAATACACAGGAAAGCACACACAGAGTGCAGCTACACCTGAGAGGACACAGCACCCTGCGAGGCGGGTAAGATACGGAGCCACAACCCAGTGGGACCTGAGCACTCACCCACCCCAGTGCACCAGCAGGAGGAGAGGATTCAGAGCCGGGAGGGAATGGAAGTACACCCCATGAAATAACCAGCCCCGGTGATTTGCACGGGGAGCGCTGACACACATAGCACAGTGTAGCAGAGATTGGAGAGACAGAGGGTGCAGGATCTGAGCAGGGAATGTGCCAGGGTGCTTGCAGCTGGCTCCCGGGAAGGAAAAAAAAAAAAGAAAACCACGTGCTTTTTTCAGCTGTCTTAAAGAGACAGGAGCCCAGCGGAGGAGCTGGTTCACCCCGGCACACACAGCTCAGCAGGCTGGGAGTCCTGGGGAGATTCGGACCCCTTAGCAGGTGATTGGGAAAGGGTGGCCACACTAAGGCTTCCCATAAAGATCAACAGCCTCCCATTCGATCCCACACCAGACAGAGCTATAAAGGGCCCTGCGGAGCAGCACAGCCAGGCTGTGGAATAGTGGAGCAACAGCGACACCTACAGCATCCCCAGAGAATCTACTCCTGGTGGGCGGTTTTTGTTTGTTTGTCTGTTTTGTTTGTTTTGTTTGTTTGGCTTTTTGTTTTTTCTTCTCTTTCTTTTTTCTTTTATTTTCTTTCTTTTTTTCTTTCTTTCTCTTTTCTTTTTTTTTCCTTCTCTTTTTCTTTATAAGTCTTAAAGAGCCCAGCTGACATACATGGCAAGTACCAGCGACCACTTCTATAGCCATGAAAAGACAGAGGAATATGGTCCAGACTAAGATCAACCAGACAACCCCAGAGAGGGAGCCTGAAGGGATGGAAATGCACAGTCTTCCTGAAAAAGAATTCAGAACAAAAGTCATAACCATGCTGATGGATCTACAGAGAAATGTGCAAGAGCTGAGGGAGGAAGTGAGGGAAGTGAGGAAAGACAATGCAGAAATCAGACAAGCGATCGATGGGCTTAACAGCAGAATGGATGAGATGTAAGAGACTGTTAATGGAATAGAAATCAGAGAACAGGAATACAGAGAAGCTGAGGCAGAGAGAGATAAAAGGATCTCTAGGAATGAAAGAATATTAAGACAACTGTGTGACCAATCCAAACGGAACAATACTCGCATTATAGGAGTACCAGAGGAAGAAGAGAGAGAAAAAGGGATAGAAAGTGTCTTAGAAGAAATAATTGCTGAAAACTTTCCCACGCTGGGGAAGGGCATAGTCTCACTGTCCACGGAAGCCAACAGATTTCCCAACACAAGGGACCCAAGGAAGACAACACCAAGACACATAATAATTAAAATGGCAAAGATCAAAGATGAAGACAGAGGATTAAAGGCAGCTAGAGGGAAAAAAAAGATCACCTACAAAGGAAAATGCATAAGACTATCATCAGACTTCTCAACAGAAACCTTACAGGCCAGAAGAGAATGGCATGATATATTTAACATAATGAAACAAAAGGGCCTCAAACCAAGAATATTGTATCCAGCACGATTATCATTTAAATATGATGGAGGGATCAAGCAATTTCCAGACAAATGAAAGTTGAGAGAGTTTGCCTCTCATAAACCACCACTACAGGATATCTTAAATGGACTGCTCTAGAGGGAAGCACCCCTAAGGCTAAAAAGATGTCACCAGAGAAAAAAAAATCATAGCAAAGAAAGCAGACCATCCAAATACTAACTAAAGGCAAAGAATAAAACACCTAGGATATAAAGAATGGAGGAGGAAGAATAAGAAGGGAGAGAAATAAAGAAACATCAGACGGTGTTTACAATAACTTAACAAGAAAGTTAAGTTAGATTGCTAGATAGTAAACAAGCAACCCTCGAACCTTCGGTAACCACGAACCTAAAGTCAGCAATGGCAATAAGTACATATCTATCAATAATCACCCTAAATGTAAATGGACTGAATGCACCAATCAAAAGACACAGAGTAACAGAATGGATAAAAAGGCAAGACACATCTATACGCTGCTTACAAGAGACTCACCTCAAACCCAAAGATATACACAGACTAAAAGTGAAGGGATTGAAAAAGATATTTCATGCAAACAACAAAGAGAAAAAAGCAGGTGTTGCAGTACTTGTATCAGACAAAATAGACTTCAAAATGAAGAAAGTAGCAAGAGATAAAGAAGGACATTAACATAATGATAAAGGGGTCAGCCCAACAAGAAGATATAACCATTATAAATATATATGCGCCCAAAAGAGGAGTGCCAGCATATGTGAAACAAATACTAACAGAATTAAAGGAGGAAATAGACAGCAATGAATTCATTTTAGGAGACTTCAACACACCACTCGCTCCAAAGGACAGATCAACCAGACAGAGAATAACTAAAGACACAGAGGCACTGAACAACACACTAGAACAGATGGACCTAACAGACATCTACAGAACTCTGCACGCAAAAGCAGCAGATTACACATTCTTCTCAAGTGCACATGGAACATTTTCCAGAATAGACCACATACTAGGCCACAAAAAGAACCTCAGTAATTTCAAAAATATTGAAATCCTACCAACCAACTTCTCAGATCACAAAGGTATAAAACTAGAAATAAATTTTAGAAAGAAACCAAAAAGGCTCACAAATACATGGAGACCTAACAACATTCTCCTAATTAATCAATGGGTTAATGAATGACCAAATCAAAACAGAAATCAAAGAATATATGGAGACTGATGACAACAACAACACAAAGCCACAACTTCTGTGGGACGCAGCAAAGGCAGTTCTAAGAGGAAAGTATATTGCAATCCAGGCCTATTTAAAGAAGGAAGAACATTCCCAATGAATAGTCTAAAGACACAATTACTGAAATTGGAAAAAGAAGAACAAATGAGGCCCAAAGTCACCAGAAGGAGGGACATAATAAAGATTAGAGAAGAAATAAATAAAATTGAGAAGAATAAAACATAGAAAAAAATCAATGAAACCAAGAGCTGGTTCTTTGAAAAAACAAACAAAATAGATAAACCCTAGCCAGACTCATTAAGAGAAAAAGGGAATCTACATACATAAACAGAATCAGAAAAGAGAAAGGAAAAATAACGACAGACCCCACGAAATACAAAGAATTATAAGAGAATATTATGAGAATCTATATGCTAACAAGCTGGAAAACATAGAAGAAATGGACAACTTCTTAGAAAAATACAACCTCCTACGAATGACCAAGCAAGAAACAGAAAAACTAAACAGACCAATCACCAGCAACGAAATTGAATCGGTAATCAAAAAACTACCCAAGAACAAAACACCCAGACCAGATGGATTCACCTCTGAATTCTACCAGACATATAGAGAAGAAATAATAGCCATTCTCCTTAAAGTTTTCCAAAAAATAGAAGAGGAGGGAATACTTCCAAACTCATTCTATGAAGCCAGCATCACTCTAATACCAAAACCGGGCAAAGACCACGCCAAAAAAGAAAATTACAGACAAATATCCCTGACGAACGTAGATGCAAAAATACTCAACAAAATATTAGCAAACCGAATTCAAAAATACATCAAGAGGATCATACATCATGATCAAGTGGGATTCATCCCAGGGATGCAAGGATGGTACAACATTCGAAAATCCATCAATATCATCCACCACATCAACAAAAAGAAGAACAAAAACCACATGATCATCTCCATAGATGCTGAAAAAGCATTTGACAAAATTCAGCATCCATTCCTGATTAAAACTCTCAACAAAATGGGTATAGACGGCAAGTACCTCAACATCATAAAGGCCATGTATGACAAACCCACAGCTAACATCATACGTAACAGCGAAAAGCTGAGAGCTTTTCATTTAAGATCGGGAAAAAGACAGGGATGCCCACTCTCTCCACTGTTATTCAACATAGTACTGGAGGTCCTAGCCATGGCAATCAGACAAAACAAAGACATACAAGGCATCCAGTTTGGTAAAGAAGAAGTCAAATTGTCACTATTTGCAGATGACATGATATTGTACATAAAAAACCCTAAAGACTCCACTCCAAAACTACTAGACCTAATATCTGAATTCAGCAAAGTTGCAGGATACAAAATTAACACACAGAAATCTGTTGCTTTCCTATATACTAACGATGAACTAACAGAAAGAGAAATCAGAAAAACAATTCCACTCACAATTGCATCATAAAAAATAAAATACCTAGGAATAAACCTAACAAAGGAAGTGAAAGACCTGTACTCTGAAAACTACAAGACACTCCTAAGAGAAATTAAAGAGGACACTAACAAATGGAAATGCATCCCATGCTCTTGGCTAGGAAGAATAAATATTATCAAAATGGCTATACTACCTAAAGCAATCTACAGATTGAACGCAATCCCTGTCAAACTACCAACAGCTTTCGTCAATGAACTGGAACAAATAATTCTAAAATTCATATGGAACCACAAAAGACCCCGAATAGCCAAATCAATCCTGAGGAGGAGGAATAAAACAGGGGGATCATGCTCCCTGACTTCAAGCTCTTCTACAAAGCCACAATAATCAAGACAATTTGGTATTGGCACAAAAACAGACCCACAGACCAGTGGAACAGAATAGAAAATCCAAACACTAACCTAAACATATACAGTCAATTAATATTTGATAAAGGAGCCTTGGATATACAATAGGGAGATGACAGCCTCTTCAGCAGCTGGTGTTGGAAAAACTGGACAGCTACATGTGAGAGAATGAAACTGGACTACTGTCTAGCCCCATACACAAAGGTAAACTCAAGGTGGATCAAAGACCTGAATATAAGTCATGAAACCATAAAACTCTAAGAAAAAAACATAGGCAAAAATCTCTTGGACATAAACATGAGTGACTTCTTCATGAACATATCTCCCCGGGCATGGGAAACAAAAGCAAAAATGAACAAGTGGCACCATATCAAGCTGAAAAGCTTCTGTACAGCAAAGGACACCATCAGTAGAACAAAAACACATCCTATAGTATGGGGGAATATATTCATAAATGATATATCTGATAAGGGGTTGACATCCAAAATATATAAAGAACTCATGCACCTTAACAAACAAAAAGTAAATAATCCAATTAAGAAATGGGCAGAGGACATGAATAGACACTTCTCTAAAGAAGAAATTCAGATGGCCAACAGGCACATGAAAAGATGCTCCACATCGCTAATCATCAGAGAAATGTATATTAAAACCACAATGAGATGTCACCTCACACCAGTGAGGATGGCCAGCATCAAAAACACAAACAACAAATGTTGGCGAGGATGTGGAGAAAAGGGAACCCTCCTACACTGCTGGTGGGACTGCAAATTAGTTCAACCATTGTGGGAAGCAGTACGGAGGTTCCTCAAAAAACTGAAAATAGAAATACCATTTTACCCAGGAATTACACTCCTAGGAATTTACCCTAAGACTGCAGCAGCCCAGTTTGAAAAAGACATATGCACCCCTATGTTTAACGCAGCACTATTTACAATAGCCAAGAAATGGAAGCAACCTAAGTGACCATCAGTAAATGGATGGATAAAGAAGATCTGGTACATATACACAGTGGAATATTATTCAGCCATAAGAAGAAAACAATTCCTACCATTTGCAACAACATGGATGGAGCTAGAGGGTATTATGCTCAGTGAAATAAGCCAAGCCGAAAAAGACAAGTATCAAATGATTTTACTCATATGTGGAGTATAACAACAAAGAAAAAAACTGAAGGAACAAAACAGCAGCAGACTCACAGAACCCAAGAACGGACTAATAGTTACCAAAGGGAAAGAGACTGGGGAAGATGGGTGGGAAGGGAGGGGTAAGAGGGAAAAAGGGGCATTACGATTAGCAGATGTAATGGTGGGGGGGCATGGGGAGGGCTGTACAACTCAGAGAAGACAATTAGTGATTCTATAGCATCTCACTACGCTGATGGACAGTAACTGTAATGGGATTGGTGGGGGTATCTGATGAAGGGGGTAGTTTAATAACCATAATATTGCACATGTAATTGTAGAATAATGATACAAAATAAATTATTTAAAAAAGTAATAATAAAAAATAAATAAATAAACTGATCGCCAGCAAAGGGGAAACACAGTAGTTAACAGCACTGAAGCTGAGGCTGGAGCAACCTCACCTGTCCTCAGGCTCAGCAACTAACTGGTTTTGGGATCTTGAGAATCTCTTTGGGCTTCAGTTTCCTCATCAGCAAAATAGAATGGAAAATCACTAATGTCCCTTCTGATTTTTCTTTCATGAGAGAATTGAAAAGCATGAGCTTTTTGGATACAGGTTTTGGGTGTGTCAAAGTGTCATACAGAAAATACATTAATTTAGTTAATAATCAACATATTAGTATACTATGACATGTCTCCACTAATGAGAACAGCTGAAAAATGGCCTCACGAAACCTACAGATATTGAGTTATTACAAAGCAGGAAGAGTTTAATTCAGAGTGTTCTCTTCTTGGAGGAAGGTAGTTTTTTTAAAATGTTACAGATGGGTTTTTCAAGTTCATTTGTCAAACAAAATACTCAGGAATAGAATTTATGTGATGCAAAACTACTGCTGATGTACAGTTCATTCATTCCCCAAATATTTTTGAGTGCCTACAATTTTCTAGGTCCTTGGGAAAAACACTGAATAAGACTGGAAACGTCCTGGTCTCAGGGCACTTACATTCTAATAGAGATTGACAGTATACTAGAATACAGACCAATAAATAAGATGATTATAAATAAGTATAAGAATTTGATAAATGGAAAGGTGTGTTAACAGGTAATTTCTAGCAGTAAATGTACCATCTAAGAAAAGGTGGTTAGGGAAGATGTCTTCAAGGAAGTGACATTAAACTAAAATCTAAAAGATGGTCTGCCTTGTACAGAGATGGATAAGTGTGTCAGGCAGAAAAGAAAATAGCAAATGCTAAGCACCTAAGACAGGAAAGAGCTTGGAATATCTGAGCAATTAAAAGATGACTCAGGTGGCCACAGCAATATGAGTATGAAGGAAAGGAGTAAGAATAGAGTGAAGCTTGGATAGTGCAGAGCTCTGTGGGTCATGGAACAAAATTTAGATGTTATTCAAAGAACAACAAAGAATTTAGGCTGCATAGGGAGACACTATCAGTCAGCCTCTCATAGGCTGGATTCCTATGGACAATGACAATTCATCTAGTGTTCCTATTAACTACCTTTGAGGCTCTTTTATGGTTCTGCAGTTTGCTAACAATTT
Source organism: Smutsia gigantea (assembly GCA_032199065.1). Classification (NCBI taxonomy): domain Eukaryota; kingdom Metazoa; phylum Chordata; class Mammalia; order Pholidota; family Manidae; genus Smutsia; species Smutsia gigantea. The sequence continues at coordinate 147,388 of JAVSCE010003169.1, read as the reverse complement.
CCATCCATTTTCTGGATGAACATGTGGTATCTTGGATTATTCCAAAATCCACCACTTATCCAAGAAGTCAGGTCTAATTTGGGTGATGGCTTTTGGACCTGAAAGACATTCAACCCATCCACGGATGGTCTTATGACTAAATAATCCCAGAAGGTTCAAATGTCTTCTACAAATGCTCAAGGGTAATCAGAAACAGACACAAGAGCAACAGATGAAAGTTGAATAAAGGTAGATCGCACAATTTAAATAAGGAAGGGTTTTCTAAAAGTTAAGAGTTTTAGCAGATCAGAATAGATGGAGGTTGTCATACTTTTTTCATAAAGGTCCAGATAGTACATGTTTTAGTCTTTACAGGCCATGCTTGCAATCTCTGTTGAAACCATTGACTTCCTATTGTAGTACAAAAGTGGCCATACATAGGACACAAACAAATGAGCGAGCGTGGCTGTGTTCCAATGAGCTTTTATTTACAAAAACAGGCTGTGGCCAGGATTTGTCTGCAAGCCATAGTTTGCTGACCCCTGGAATAGGCCAGAGAAGGCAAAATGGCAGCTCGTAAATGTCATCTAGCCCCCAGATATGTTTTATTTGGCCCAAACCATGTTTTAATACAGAAAACATTTGAAAGTTAGAGGATTTTGCTAAGAATCCAGATTCCTAGCTTTTCCTGAGAACGTGGAAGATCAGAAACACAGGGCCCACATTCCTACATGTCAACAGGTGTCAGCAATTGTCTGGAGTTGAGCAGCGGCTGCCTGCTTTGGAGGGAGCCTGGGCTCTCCAGATCACCGCAGATCCCACTACAGGCCTATCGTCTTCCTGACTTTGGGGTTTAATATCAGTTGCCACTTAGCATCATGATCACCCATTTTTTTCCCTTACAGTAGAGAATTATTTCTCTGAACCTGCATCTATATCAAAGGTGAAGGAGAATAAAAGACAGACTGAAAAAAGCCACATTTCCAGAAAAATGAGAGAAGGCATATGGGTTTAATATGCACACAAAGGATGCTGTGTTGAAAGCATCATTGTCTCAATTTTTTTATTTGTATTTTTTCAATTTTGAATTTAAAATATTCATGTATTGACATATTTATCTCATGTTATATCCTTATGCCATAGGTCAGCAACAGTAAAAATAGTTTGAATCTATTTCTGCATTTGATTTTCTTACTCTGGGCCTGCTTTATTCATCTGTTACCTGGCCAACTCCCACAGGTATTCGAGATTTGACCCCTAGAATAGACCAACATATGGGTAGTGAGTGCCCCACCCCTGGAAGACTGAAAGGTGGTGAATGACTCAACTGGAAATATTTCCATTGTGGATCCCACTGTGGGCTAGAGGCTGTGTTTGATAATCTCTAATGACTTCAATTCTAGAACCTTGGCAGACTGAAATACAGCCATGGTGGGGCAGCTCAAATAGCAATGCAGTCATCCTCAGCATTTGAGCAAATAATTGATTGGCCAAACAGGAGTCCATCCATTTTATAAATACATACACAGAGCTCATAGTGAAAGAGCTCTGGGTAATCTATTTAACCAGGGAAAAAAACCCAAATGAACAATTTAGGCCTAGGGCAGGTGATGGTTAAAGAGCAAGCTGAGAAAACTCTGTGTGTCCACATGCAGCAAGCCCTCTCCTTTCCTCCTGCTGTGAGAATGATCAGGCAGCATGCTTCCTGCCCTCATTGACTCCCAGCCTCTGGAGTGAGCTTGTATCCATTCGTTTGCTTGGCTACAGTGTTACTCAGTTTTATTCTTTAGCTTTTCTTTTTATTTTGTGCTGAGTCAATCCCTTCTAAAATGAAAAATGAAAAGGAAGGAAAAAGTTGGGGCACGCACACAGGCCTCTACAAACACTCTTCAGCTTAACGAACATCCAAGTGAATGGAAACTTACTGACATTGACTAAAAAGATTTATACCCAAACAGAATGATCAAAACTGTGTGAAGACATGTTTTTCACAGAGACAATGATTGGAAGCAAATATGCAAAAAGGCAAGTTGTTGGAGACTAAAAAATTATGGGAGCTTGACACTCCTCTTAAATTCCCTGTAATTTTACATTATTTTTATAATAACAAGCAACTGAAAGCATAAGACATGACATAAAATACACCATGATGAAAAATCATTGGTAAACAAGTAAGGAACAAAATCCATTGTAAATCTCAAATAACTGTGATACCTTCTGATCATTTGAAAAAGACAAACTGAATAAGCCTTTCTTGTCAGTTAGAAATATGAAGACAGTAGATGAAACCACTGAAGCAGTTAAGAACATCTGATAAGAAAGCTTTGGGCAAGGCCTGTCACACACCTCAGCAAGGTTTTTTGTTCTAGTATATGCTGAAGGAATTTCAGTTTACCTTTTGCTTGTCTAAGGATGCCACTTAAAATAACTAAATTGCATGTAATTAAAGTGAACATTCCCAGATGGCTTTTTTAGAACAAGAAAAATCTAATCCTTTGTCCTCCTGTGTCATGGCTTAAGTCTTAAGACTGCCTTCTTACCACTCATAAACACATGGTTGTCCAGTTGGAAACATCATCTACCTTGCACATTCTGCTTCAGATCAATGTTCATTATGTCTCTGTGACTTATAATCACAGAATTTTTACAATTTTAATGGAAATAAAAATTATCTAGACCAACTTACTCATTTAGCAGATAAGATAGGCTAAGGGTCTTGTTCAAGGGTCGTACAAGTATTAGCACCAAACTCAGGAAGCTGGCCTGTGTTTCTTCAGACAATTTCTGATGGAACTCAGATATATCATAACTGCTTTATAATGATGACGATAATCATAAGCCACAGCAACTAGAATGCGGTATCTGTTTTTATGAAGCATGGAAGTATTTTGTTATTTTGTTTTCTAGCAACCTTTAGATAAAACAGGAACACCTAGATTGACACTTTTAGTTCATAATTATTTTTCTTGTAATATATTAACTCCATGGAGCATTGTCAAATTCTTTGGAATTTCCAACTAGTCTAGATATCTCTTTCAATAGAGACAAAATCCCCAAAGAGGGCCTTTGCCTGCTGAGTATTTTACTCCATGCTCCACAGAATGCAGTGCCTACCATGAGTGACACAAACGATACATTCATTACATTATAAAAATTGTGCTTGTGGCAACATTAGCCAGGGGAAAAAAAATCTAAATTAAGTGGTCATGCACACCTGGAAATTAATTTCTCATGCATGGCCTTTCATTTGGAAATCCATCAGTCGACAGTCCTCAGTGAATGTCTTGAGGTGCCTATGCCATGATTTCCCAGATAAACCACAGTATAGGCCACAGAAACCTCAATTTTTACACAGTGAGTTTCTTCGGCCCTCCACTTCTCACCCCCACCCACTTCCTTGTTATTTACCGCATTTTACACGTGTATTTTATTTCATGCTTTTATTAATCCAAGTCTTCCCTGCCCCCATTTCAGCAGTAACAAAAGAAGCTGTATCAAATCAATGAGCTCAGAGCTGAGAAACAGGGGCCAGCCCTGCATAGCCTTTCGACCCACTGGGCATGCAGCTTGCTGTGTGTAACCTGAAGTCTTAAAACATTTTCTAGACCAGCCTGAAAGTCGAAATGAGAACTGGTTTGTCTCCCAAGTCAATGCTTAAAATGAAGACGGGTGCTGTTTACACTGGGGAAGAAAGGGTGACAGACGGTAATCCCTGACCGAGGATTACTGGGAGGAAGAAAGCAGAGTAGAAGTTCTGTTTTCGCTTTGAAATTACAGAATTAAAACAGGGCACGGAGGAAAGGGGGAGGGTGGGTGCTGGGTGTCTTGGAGGGAGCAGACGCGCATAGTTTCGCATGTTTGTCCTCTGGGCTCAGTTACACACACCTCACCATGGCTAAACTGAAAGGCCTGTGTTCAGCTGACAGACTGGCAGTTGCTTCTGTGTGGAACGGCAGCGACTCGGGAACCGTGAGGACCAGCCGTGCTCTGAAAGGTGGCCATCAACATGGCCCATTAAACTTTTCTTCCAGCCACATCCTGCGAAGCTTGCGGGGCAGACCATGCCAGCCTGCAGGATGTCCCTGATGTCTCAGTGGATGGCAGTTGAAATAGTAAACCAAGTAATCAAGAAGCAGAAAGGAAAAGAAACCTCCGGGGGTCCCCAAGTCCATTTCGGAGCGATAACTCGAATTTCCCTGATGGGATGGACATCTTGCTAGGCTTACGGCTTTCACGCCCCAGATTTCTGTCCCATGGAGATCACAACAGGCGACAGGCCAGGACATTGACATACAGCTGTGTACCTCTTCTTCCCAGAGCCGAGCCTTCCACTTCTGTAGAACAAGATTATTTTGGGTTTCCATCCCTTACTGTTGGATGGCACTGCTCAAAAGAAATTGAAAGAAACTGAGCTTGTGATGACATCTTTATCCTACACAAGATACAGAAATGGCAGAAACTCACCCAAAGAGGCCCTGTGGGTGGCATGCTGGATATGTCCCACCACAGGGACCTGCGGGAACACACCAACGTCAGGAGCTTCCCAGGTCAACAGCAAGATCCCCAGGCATCTTGACATAACTCAGTGTGGGGAACATCCCAGATAGCAAGAAAAGTATCTCACAGCAGTAGTGAAGGGGCAAAAAATAAAAATTGAGCTGGTTTCTAGAAAATACAGTGATGGAATATTGCTGTACTGAAGCATTGGGCATTTGTGGACTGATTCATATTCTCTCTCTCACAGACACATGCACACAAATTAGTTTTTACCTAATTCGTGCCTCATGTCTAGTATTATCCATTGATGACTGTATGGAAGCATGAATCCTATAGTGACATCTGGCTTTTCCCCACCTACAATCCCTGCAGATATTGTAGGAACAGTCTTACTTATTTCCTGTTTCTCCATGAGACAGCAGAATCCATTCATGTGGGACACATAAAGCCTATGAGAATAAATAATAAAACCCATCTATGACTGCAGTGAGGAGTTGAAGCTGGGACTCCTGCCTCACAGATTTCAGGAGGTGCCTGCTGTTTGCACACAGAGACCTGAAAGTCAAGACTCTTTTGATTGACTTGAAGTGGCAGCTCCTCTTTATGCAAGCACAGCCTAACACCTGTCTTTTTCAGTCATGCTTAATTGTGTGTGATTTTTTGAAATACTTATTGCTAGCCCAATCTACAAATACTGTTTTTTTCCCTACCCAATTTTAATCAATCTTCAAGCATTTACCAGTTTTGCAGTTGGCAATCAAAGAGCCCTCAGTTCAAATCCCAGCTATGTGCCATGCGATCATGAAGAAGATAATTTCTCCCCCTGAAATCCAGTTTTTACTGTAAAATGAAAATCATACTTCTCTCATAGATACTTTTGTAAGGATTAGAAATAAATATCATAAGATACCAATCACAGTGCTCAGCACATCAGTGGGGATTATTATATTAATAAGATGCCAACTCACAACTCACAAAATCTGTGTAGCACAGAACATGGTTGAAATGAGATTAAGAGCAAATTTTGAACCCCAAGTCCTTCAAAGGCCTCAAGGACAAGGTAAAGTAGCACAGTGAAGACAGGATAGACTGTGGGATCAGAATCTGCAGATCAGTGGGACAGAACTGCATTCAAGTCCCACTTGCCATTTCTTGTACAATCTTGAGAAAGCCATTTAGCCTTCTTGAATCTCTGGTTCCTTATCTACAAATGACAGGTGTTATCTATATCCCAGAATTTTGGTTAAAATTAAATGAGACAATGCATGGAAAGGACAGGTGCTGATGACATGTAGGCAGAGTAATTAGCAGCTACAAATAAAAGCTCCAAGATTTTGGAGTCCTACAAGGTCCAGAATATGGCAGTAACAAGGGGGAGTCCCTATCCCAGCCCTTGATCCATGACCTGGGCCAGAGCCAACTCCAGCCTCATTCTCAGCTCCGCCAGGATGCCCAAAAAAGGTGTTGAATAAGTCTCAAGAATAGTAGGAACTCAGGAATGACCCAGGAAAACAAGATTAGCAGTGCAGTACCTCCGAAAGACTACCAGGGTCTCAACTGGTTTGTCAATGCTGACAAGCTGTTGTAAATCTACTCATGATTTGGAGTCCTATCCAGTTCACATCTTCCCCAGCTCTAAAATGGGTACAATCCTCACCCAGGAACTGCTGTGCAAGCAGATTAGACATGTTTTTGGAAGTTAAAATGCTAGAAAAACAATGAGATACACGGGGTTGGGGGTCAAAGCAGATCCGCCTTTGCTATTGGCCAGTGAAAGTCACAACAAACCCCTCACAAAGGGCTCTAGTGGTGCTGCTGGGCTGGGAGGAGAAAAATGAGCCAGCTGTTAATAAATAGGTGACTACCTAACTATGCATTTGTATTACTCTGAACAATCTGAATGACTACCTAAACCCACAGTTACCTCACCTTGTGTGCCAGTCATCTAGGGCTGTGTGCCAAGCAACCCTAAAACTTAGTGACTTAAAACAAGAACATTACTTTGCCCTCAGATCTGTAATCTGGGTGGGGCTCGCTGAGGTTGGTTCACCTCTGATCCACATGGGGTCAAGGTTGAAATCTGGGTACTGGAATTATCTCCAGGCTCAGTCATTCACATGTCTGGGGACTGATGCTGGCTGTCAGGTAAGAGTTTAGTTGGGACTTATCAGCTGGGATGCTTAAAAGTGGCCTTCCTGAAGGTCCATAGCTTCCTCTCAACATAAGGCTGGATTTCTAGGAAAAAAGCACTGATAAAGAGAGTCATACCTTGTTTGACTTAGTATCCGAAGATGTGCAATGGCACTTTTGCCGTATAGCCACAACGGCCCAAATGATCTCAAGGGGAAGGAGAACAGATTTGGCCTCTTGATGGGGGAGTGTTCAGGTTCTGAAGAGCATGTGAGACTGAAAATACTGCTGGGACCTTTTCTGAAAGATACGATCTGACACGTTTTATCTACTTATCTCTGATCTGCCACAACTTTGCTACTCAGGTTAGCAAAATGTAAAAAGAGCAGAGGCAGGGACCAGTTATTCTCACATAATCTAGAAACAGAAAAATGAAACACAGCCAAGTCTTAAGTGAACTGGGGTATCTTCACTAACAAGTCACCTTCACCACATGTGAGGGACCACAGGCCCTTTCTCCTTTGTCTCTGTATAACTTCTACTACATTCTTTAGCTTCTGTCTGAACACCAGCTTTCTCTTCTTATTCATCAGCTTACACGTGGCCCAAAGCTTCACTTTCAGCCCCTCTGTATAATGACTCATCTACCGAGAGAAGATTGACTCAGTGATCAGACTAAGCATCCTCCTTATGTCCCCTTAGCCATGAAGACTCCTGGATCCACTGGACCGATATTCCATGATGGTACCTGCAACTCTTCACCCCATTATTACTGCTGGGCCTACTCTGCCCACAGACAGCACCTGTGAGTTAGCACCTCCGGGGAGCAGCCCCTCGCCAACAGACAAGGCCAACTGACGGCTGACTGCCCTGGTTCCCTTGCCCCATAGGATGGGATAATTCAGACACATACTCCATGCTAAATTCCCTAGCTGGATTAAGCTCTAGCTCCCAAGTGGTCATTTGTCTGATGAGTTCCCTTTTATTGGCATAGTCCCTGGCCCTATCTTACTTTCCCACCCCTCTCCCCTACAGGTGTTTCCTGGGATTTCCTCTTAAATAAATTTCTGTACTCCAACAACCGCCTGGAGTTTGGGGAAAACCAAACGAAGACACTTCGTCCCTCTCAATGCCCTGATTTCAGAATCCTAGCAAAGCAGTCTGATGCACCCAGCTGGGATCATAAGACCATTTCTCATCCAATCTTCTATAACTGGAGGAATGGGCTAGGAAATAACTTGGCTTCCCAGGCCTCGGAAGGAAAGGTTATAGACAGGAGCAGTTTCCAGAGAAAGGGTGTCTGGGCAGACAGGCCCTCTAAAATGGGGCCACCAAAATCATATGACACATTTCTAACTTATGCATTAGAGTTTCCTTTATACCCAGACACTGTTATCCAAATATTATAAAGGTTCCATATTAAAACAGAATAGCCACACCTGAAATCTGGACTTTATCAAAGCATTGAGTAAAGCCCTTTATAACTTAGAGAGGTAGCGTTCTACCATTACTTAGAATCTATTGTGTTATATACTTTACCTACAATCTCTCATTTTATCCTTACAGCCACACATTTTGAGAAGTAAAAACAGCTCAGGAAAGTTCTTTAAATCGGACACTGTTTTTAGTAGCCAACACATTTCAGCATGAAACAATATTATTTCAGATCACTCACCAACTCATTATAGATTATTGTACAGACTGACCATTATTAGAAAGGTCCTTTAAAAATAAAATTAAGCCCATAAATAACATTATGTAGAAAGTTGTAAAAGTGGGGCTTCAACTACTTTGCTGTAATAACTTACTTATGAATGATGCGGTTAAAAAATTCCTTGTGGACTACTAACCTGTAAACATACCTCAGAACCCTTTCCTCTTTCAGTCTAAAAGAATACTGTGAAAGTGGTTACACCAATACATTTCCCCTACAAATAAATATATTACAAAAATTAAAATTACACTGAATTTAAATACCTAATTATAATAATTCTAACAGCCCCTATTTACTATCAGTTAGATCCACAAGGTAAGAACTGAGACTTCCATGAAGTTTCTCCCCGTATTTTCTAGAGGCCTCAGAGTGAACCATTTTGTCAGCCACAGTCACCCGGTTTTTCCTCTCCTACTCCCACTGAACATATCTATGTCGAGTGAAACTCCTTGAAGGAACCCCCCCATATTATGCTAATTATGCCATCATGACCAGTGATATTTGAAGCAGTCGAGGAGCAGCTGATTTCCCACAAGTCAGGGTAGTGCTAGATTCCAAGCAGAGTCTGGGAGCCTGGCCTTTCTCACCTTGCCATGCTTCACTTCTGCGTGAAACCAAAGCAGCCCAACCTGGACCCAGAGTTTCCCCTGAATTCAGTCCATTCTGGTCCCTCATTCTCTAACAGAAGAGGCTGAAACCCACTCTGAGGGGTCAGATGGGTCACAGACACCATGGCACCACATGAGGCTCTTTAGCCAACATTTCTCCCTCATAGCCAAATAATATTCTTTTATATGTGTATGTACTGAGGCAAGCAGTAGGGGTATGGGGGGGAAGGGGATCATGATATTCCTCCTCAGGACAGTTTCTGACCCTATTTTGCCAGGTGGATCACATCAGAAGTACTAGGATATTAAATCTAATTTCTTGAATGACTTTATTATTGTCACCACCCAGCCAAATTAACTTTAACTGATGCAAACTGACCACCCCAATATGGTACCAGGATGTATTTAAACAATGTCCTCTACCCGAACTGGGCTGGATTCCTCAAGGCCAAAGGAGACTATGAGGCAGTCCAAAAGGGATTAAGGTGATGTAACTAGAAGCAAGAAAAGCTGAAGAAATGCTCCTTTACACACTGATGCAAGGCTTGAAATAATAGGGCAAATCTGAAGATGCTGAGATTGAAATAGCAGACCTCTGCCTGATATTTAAGAAATCAAATTGCAAGTGACACCAGGATCTGCCTGTAGTAACTGCTATTTCATATCAAATAATGATCTTTCCACGTACACACGTTGGAAAGCCCTCTTGCACCTTCCAAATGCACACATCCTTCACTTCCCCACATACAGCAACAAGCTAAGTATCACCCTTTAAAATATGAGCACAAATATAAAGTAGCCTTCATTTTTGTTAAAAACAAAACCTACTTTATATTTGTTGGACCCTCAATGATTTTGTTGCTTTTCCACCCAAAGCCCTGCCAGCATGATTAATGAACTATCTGGGCCTAAGTATATGTGATCAGACTTAAGGTTTGCTCTTAGCCAGCTCTTTCAAAAACAATTTTTCAATGAATATCAGTTGAGTATATTGTGCCAACACTGTGTTCAGTGTGCAAAATGTTTAACTGGACTATTGCATTTAATCCTGTCATGGCCATGTGAGACAGAGCCTTTTGCTATTAGAAATCTAGACTTAGAAAGGTTGAGTGATTCGCCTGTTGTCGCAATCCCCAGCAGTCTGACTGCAGAGCTCATGCCTTAATGACCCCAGTGTCTGCCTACAGATGTCTGGTTCACTGACTCTGTTATAGCCAGTTCTTCTGACTTGGGCAGTGAGGGTGTTAGTAGGTGTCTCTTTATGAGGTCCATTTCTAGGAACTCAATAATCCATCCTTGTTGATGAGCAATTGTTCTTCCAGCATCTCCTCCTATGTAGCAGACTGTTGGCGGAGTTGAAAAGTGTGGTTGGTGTTAATTAGTTGGTTCCAGTGGGTTTCAGTGTGAGCAGAATAACATTTGCAGAAAGGTCCAGGGAAGGCACTTGCCCACTGTTCTGTGTAGTTACTCAGCCCAGGCAGTGTAACTCAGTCTGCCTGCCCTCATGACCTCATATCATGGCAGAAGTCTTTGAAGAGGTGGATGGCATTTCCAGAAAGTTCAGAAGATGACCTCTTGCCACTGTGTTATGTGGCAAACCAGTGAAATGTGGGGCGTGTCTACTACCTCTGTGGCCCAATATGCGAAGGGCCACCATCAGTCTCCCATTACTCATTTCCTCCCCAGGCACCCAAGTAGACGGCATCATGCAAAGCAAGAAGGGAGGGAGCCAATGTTCCTTATTTAGGTCTGTGCTAAGTACTCTATCTACATACCTTGTTCATGCTTCACAAGAAGTCTTTGGTACTGGTATTACCCCTATTTCATAAATGGAAAAATATAGAGTTCAGGAAGTTAAATATTGTGCCCAAATATTAGTACCAAGCAGGTCTAAGAACTCAAGTCTAATGTCAAAGATCAAGTGTTCTTCCATCTGACAAGGCAAGTTGCCATAGTTTCCTCATTTTGGTGTGGATGAGGCCAAGAGCATCTCTGGGTGCATAAGGGTATGTTATAAATATGACATACGCAAATAGGAGATCTGATTTAAGAAGCTCACTAAAAATGAGAGGGAGAGAGAAAACTGCACAGGTGGGAAAATTCACACTTCTGCCACCTCTCAATCTCAAAAAGGGCAGATTTATTCCTAGTACTTTCTGGGATCTAAACACATTCAAACATAAATCATATGAGAAAAAACTCATCGTTTTTGTAACCCAGGCATGTGTTGTCTTTGGAAATAGTACCTCCTCCCCTACACTCCTTTATCATCCCACCCCTGGTCCTCGAAAGAAGTTTACAAACCTCTTACAGGGGCATTGCAATCACCTAGGAAATCTGGGAAAGAAGGAAAACAGACAGTGGTTTCACATTGGTTTGAGTGTAAAGTTTGAATAAGACATTGTATTTTAAAAACTGATTTTGTATACACCTTTGGCCAACTTCCTGGAATTAGACGTTTCTTTCACACTTTGCATTCTCCTCATACTTCTCAGGTGTCAGTAAAAATAAAGAAAATGGAGACCACAGCAGAACAAAACCATAATTCAAAAGTTGGGTAATAGGTGAAAGATGCTAATCCTGGTCGAGAGGAGTTCATAAAAATGAATCTGGCCCCCCTTTGGGTAGCACGAGTACTGCATCATGAATATTTATGGTGGAATATGGGAAGTGCTGGGAAACAGACCCAGCGGGGGACCAATCTATCAGAACAGCTGGGGATCGTTTGGGTGTTAAAACAAAGTTTTAAGGGACACCATTTAGATAAAATCATATTTGAAAAGAATTACGCCTGTGATCCAAATAACATCGAGTGTAGAGCAATTTTGAGTTTTATACGCTTTGCAAACATCTGTTTGCTTTTAAACTTTACTCATCTCATGCCACAAAGTTGGATTCAGTTTCAAAAATCTCCCATACTTCTGGGTTGGGGTGATCCAGTTAAAAGGGTTTATGAAAATGTTTAAAGAAAAATATTGCATACACATATATGTATATGTCATGAACTGACTTTTCAGAAACATTAATTTTAGAGAGGTGATATGGATAGTGCTTAAGCACTTAGACTGGAGTCCCTGAACCTAAATTCCAGCTCTACCACTCCTTACAGCTGTGTGGCCTCAAGCAAGCACTTAGCCTCTCTGTGCTTTAGTTTCTTGATCTGTAAAAATGCAATCAGAATAGTGCCTTCTCCTGTGGCTCTTATGAAGATGAAACTAGTCTCTGGCTCATAATAAGCAGACTGTGTTAGTATTAACTTTCATCATTATTATTAAAATTATTCTCATTTAATTGGAATGCTCAGGTAAAGGGTATGAGAATTTTACTTCCTAAAAAGTTTTTGAAAGAATTAAAATAGATAATGAGCAGAGTACCTGGCTCAAACGATATGTACAAAGTACTTAACAGAATTAGTGGAGAGGCAAAATCCAGCTTTGCTATCAGTTCTCACTGAGTGCTCCTGAAAGGAATTTGATCATCTTTCAACAAAAGGAAGGAGTTACCATCCACTAAATCAAAACAACCCCTTAATGATTTAAGGCCTCAGTGTCATTACTTTTTTATTTTTGTATTAAGACTCAACTTAATGTGTGTTTCCAAGGGGTTTATTCCTATGGTATACTGAGCGGAATTTCTGCTCACTCTATTTCACTAGTAAATTTCACAGGAAACTTACTTTTGGTCCCAAATCCTGATTATGTTCATTTATTGTTTAAGTCACTACCCAAAACAAAAAATAAGAAATAAAGCTATTGGAGACTCTGTTTAACAGACTGCTTATGGATTTATTATTGTTACTAGAGTTGTTCATTTCAGCTCTATAAAATTTCCAAATGTTGCTGTGAATGATTAATAATTCACATATCCCTGGTGAGCAAATGCCTGAAAGAAGGTTCCCTGATGTTTGAAATCCAGATTTTTACATGAACGAAGAACTCTCCCCTGCCCAGAGAGAATGTAACTCACTCCCAAGAGTCCACTCGCTTCTCAGCAGCCAGAGTGAAAATGCAAATACAATCATGTCATTTCACTGCTTAGAACTCAAATAAACTTCCAAATTCCGTTGAGATGAAGACTGAAATCCTCCATAGAGAATTTACAGGGTGTGCCCCCGGATCAGCCTCCAGCCTTGCTCCTGAGCTCTCCCGTTTATCGTTCACGTCCCTCTGCAGTCCCTTCCCCCGGGTCCTTGAACCTGCCAACCTCTTTACTAGCCAGCACCAGCGAGAAAAATGTCCATGCCCTGGAAGACCAATAGTCTGCAGTCCCTTCATACAGACAGTTGTTAGTCTTTAAATATTTGTTCAGTACATGTCTAGTGAGTGTGGGGTGAACCCAGTTTTCTAGCAGTTGTTCACAGAAAGAGATTTGATACAAAGTTTATTTTGTGGGGGAGAAGCAAAATCAATAGTTTGAAATAATTAGACTATTTTCATTTGTTCTCTATTTTTTTTGTTGTTTCTCTCCTTGGTTTTCTGTTGTCCATTGTCAAACAAGACAAATTCCAAGGGGGTGGGATGATACATTAAAAGGGCTTTACATTTAGATCATAAAGACTTGTTCTACACCCTGCAAGATATGGTTTTGGAATGTCAGATAACCACAGCTGCCAGTATCAGATATAGCTGTGTCAAGAAAGATGTGTAAGTTCACATGAGTACTTAAGAGAAACAGACCAATGATGGTTTATTTTGTTTTATTTTGCACTCAGCAATCCCCTCTGCATCAGTGAGGGTGGGACCTCCTTGCATGTCTTCAGGAAGCTAAGAAGCTGCATATAGAAACCTGAGATAGCTAGATGCCACTTTTAATTTTGATGGGGAAATGCTGCGGCACCCCTGCAGACTGGAAGCCTGTCCAGCTGTCCAGCTGGTTGGTCCTGTAATCCTGCCGCACCTCCACTGGGATGACACTTTTCCACCTCAGCTTTTGCATAACATCTTAGTGTTCAGATCTAAGACTAAATGTCACTTTTTTCAAGAGAATGTCACTGGCCCTGAAGACCAATTCAGATCATCGACAATATTTCATTGATTCTGCATTGTTTTTATATTTTTGCATTTCTGAAATTAGATGTGACTTCCTGACAATGGGGTCCTCCGACCTCATCAGTCTACCCAGGCGGATACCCTGACGTGGCTGTCATGCTGGCACATGTGTGTGAACATGGGTGTCCACCTTGGCAGCATGATGCACAACCAAAGCCCTTGCCTTTTACTGTCAACAAACCATTTAAGGGCCATTTGTAGAAGAACAGAAGTCCTAGTTGGTCTCTGGAAAGCTTCTGTTGACACCTTTTGGTAAGATCAAGAAAACACTAGCACCCCAACTCTGAGATTAGTGTCAAATGCTGGGAAGGAAATTCCAGAAAATAGTGAAGCACTCTTAAAAAATGCTGTTCGCCCACTCTCTTGATGGTCAGAGAGTGACACAGTATTGAAAAATATGTACACTGCTAAGTCCAAAAGTGATCCAAAGAGTTCAACTCTCAATGTGAGAAAGTTTAGGACTGACTCATTTAATTTATATTTTCCTTTTTATGTTTGCACAAGAGGGATATATGATAAAAAAAAATCTATGTTGAAATAAGTCTATAATGAGTTCCTTCAATAAATATGGAACAAAATGTATCCAAAGCATAGGACTTTAATTCCTTATAAATAAGAAAGCACAGGGCCATAATTTAATTGGCAGGATTTTCTCTTTCTTAATAGCATATAAAATTGATGTGAACTTATACACAAGCAAATTTTATGAAATAAGACATATTTTGTGTAGTTCTTTTATTGCATTTATCACAACTATAATTCTATTTGGGCAATTATTTGTTTAATATCTATTTTCTCAACTTGTCTATCAATGTGGAGTGATGCCTAGAATAGGGCAAGCATTCAATAAACATTTTATGCTAAATAAGTGAATGAAGTATGCTTAGACCTTTGTTCCTGGGTGCATAAATGTCACCTGGGACCTTGCACATCCACTCATTGACCTATGGGGCTAGACTGTTGCAGGCTGAATCTGACCTGCAACTATGTTGATGGAGTAGACTTCCAAAAAAAATTTTTTTTTAATAAAATTGAATGCCTTTAGGTGAGTCATATGGTCTCCAATTCATTATCCCTATCACGCATTTTCATTTACATCTACATTATCTACCTGCCTCTTGAAGGCCTTTGAGTTTAGGATTCCTGCTCTGTGCTTTATATTAACACTTGATATTCACATCTTTCATATGGTCAGAAGGATAGTTATGCCTTTGTGCACAAAAGCTCCACCCCAGGCCACAAATGTACCCATGAAAACACCTGCTGTTGGGGAAATTTCAGACCATCAGAGTCAGCAGGTGGCCCAGTGTTTACACTAATAATTCATTCCTGGTACTTCTACACTTGGCCTGCAGCACATCGGCGCTGATGCTTGCTGCTGTCCACAGGTGGCAGTGGTCCTTCATGATTGCAAAAACCCAAATGCCAACTCCCCTCTAGGCTTGGGAATCACGGGCCCAGGGAGATGATATTTGTGATCTGGGACAGTTTGTCCGACTTGATCACCCCTCCTCTTGGATGTTGGTGCCTACGTGCTGTATTGGCCCAGGGAAGAAACTCGGCCCCTTGTGGGTCACTGCTGAAATGTAAAGGTCAGTCTACAGCTGAAAAGGTGTTTTTTCCCATGTGCTTTAAGCCAGTCTTTCCCTTGAAATAAGAGAACAGGAAGGAAGATGATTTTGCTGCTAATTTTATTCTCTTACTAGCCTATCTTTCTTTTAGTATTACCCTCATGTAATGGGATATCTCCAACTTGAATTGTTGGTATAATGAATGATTAAAAACTAAGACATTTTTAGAAAACATGATATACTGTCTTATGTATTTTGCATGTTTAACACCATTCTGTATATGTTGAGACACAGTAGAAAGCTCAGTTTTAAAGGGATTGAAACCAAGCAACACTTTGACTTTAGCCAAATTTTCCAGGTACTTGGCATTTAAGATATAAACTCTTAAAATAAGGCTTCTGTACTTTATGTTTCCTCTAACTCTGGGCTGAACATGTTGTATTTGTAACTTAGTTACAAGAGTACTCTGGTTTTCTCAAGAACAGTCCCACAGGTGTAAATATTCCTTAGTAACATAGCATGAGACAAGGTTTTAAATGCTTTTCTGTTAGAGACCATGATATTACCTTCGACCGGGAATAAGTCACAGCAGATAATTTTTGACAAACTACCCCAGTGAAAAGCTATTCCCACTACATATGTGACCATTAGCTATAGTATTTGTTGTTGTTGGTTTAAATACAGCATCTTTCCTCACAGAGAAAAAGTAATATGGTTATAAAAGCAATACATCTGTGCCCAGGATCAGCAGCTCATTCCTTTTTATGCTATGACATTAAAAAATTCTCAAGAAAAGTATAGCCTTTTAAAAAATATATATTATTGAATAAATGGAACCTGTTTTAAACAGGCCACTTGAATGGAAAATTCTTTTGCCACATTGTGTTTGTACTTTTAGATCATGTTAAAGACAAATACCCCCGTTGAGGCTTTAAAATAAAGAGAAAGAATAAGTTGGTAATCAATAAACATTAACAGTTTAATTTTTTTCTACTGAGAGAGATTCATTTCCACTTCCATTTCAGAATAAAACCAACCGTGTGCGGCTTCTCTTGCTCTGGCGGAGCCAGCCTTCCTAGAGCAGCTGGGCGCATGTGGTGCCTGAGTTCCCACTAAAACGCAGCACCACAGCGTCATGACGTCAAGTTCTGTGCTCTGTGAAGAGAGGTGCCTTTTCTTAATGTCCTCCCCGGAGCTGTTCCGTCATTTGACTCCCACACCTAACTTCATCTTTGTCCCAGGCTTGGAAAGTACCGGTCGTTGATCCAAAGTCAATCTCCAGCTGTTGCAAGAAGATGATACTGGACACGAGGAATGATACAGTATCAGGCAGGTGTTAGAAACCACCGTGCTGGTGTTGGCATGTTTGACGACTGGAACCTGGGCAACACCATGGCTCTATGCTTTGCGGAGAGGCTGACAACGTGCTGATTCCTCGAGCTTCTAGGGGCTGACCCGGCCCAGTGTCATTCCCTTGGTACCTCTAACTGAGCCCACAAAACCGAGTGAATCTCAAAGCCATGGATAGGGCAAAACTAGCATGTAATTCAAAAGGATTATCCAAGTTGCTAACAGGCATAGAAATTAGCATTCAGTAAGTTACCACAGTGAGCCAGGCATTTTATATGCAGTATTATCTCAGTGAATGCTTCAAATGACACCATGATAGAATTATATTAATCCCAGTTCACAGATGAGACAATTGAGATTCAGAGAGGTTAGCTAACTCATCTGTCAAGTCACCTAGCTTATTACCTACAGCATGTGAACCTCTGTCCATTTGCTTGCAAGGCCTATGGTCTCTTCACTAACCTATTTCTAATGTTCCCTTTTCTTGTTTTACTGTACCTACAATAATTTTTTTAATTACCTGCTTTGGAAAGGTCAACCCCAGTGCCTATGAAATTTATTCCCTCCATTCTTCTTTAAAGGATCTTGGGAGTGGGAAAGAAACTCACTCTCAACTGTGGCTTTAGGCATAGAATTTACTTTTATAAATATTATTTTCCCTGAGTTCAATGATAGGCATACTTGATTTCAATGGAAAAGAAGGTGCTTAATATAATGATTGATTTCAGCACCAGTAATACAAGTTACACAGATTCAGTTTCTGGAGGTGTAGATAATCACAGATACTTAAGAGCAAGCCTACACTTGTCAACACAGTCCATGTGTTTCTGGGAACACTTTGTCTTGGCCAGTGTCTATAGCAAAGAAATAGGCAAGAGTATGAATTTTCCCCAGAGAATTCTCAGGATATATACAGTACTGCAGTGTAGCCTGAGATTCTCTTGGCTTCCATGTTCCAGCTGATCGATGTAAAATTACAAAGAGATGTGAAGAAGAAATGTAGAATTATAAAGAGCATAAGCTTTTCTGCTGAGGGCTCTGGGTGACTGAGTGTCCATGGTTTATGCCTGCTGAGTATAAAGCAACTCACCTGACTTCCAAAGAGCATTTCAGACTGATGGTTTTCAAGATGATTGGCATATATGTCAGTCTCTTAGATACAGCAATTAAACCAGAAATCTTCAGATTTCTAGAACATTTTGTGTTGAGCAGATGGTTAGGTATCAAAGATTAAGTCTTCCTCATTCTGTCTGAACAAGGATTCTGACTACTGAAGAGCTCCCAGTCCAGACTCTGCCTTCCTCCCCTTACTCAAGAAAGATGGAAGTTTAGGGAATGCACAAAAATTAGTTGAACCACTCCTGTATAGCCCTGTGCAAAGTATAAAGAGAGTTAACCCCAGTGATGTTTGCCTTCTGAGGCCTAGAGATTTCTACCCATCAGGAATTGGTTTTTCTGAATTAAAAAAAAAAATAGATGAATTTGACAAACATTACAAAAAGGTTTCAGATTGATGACTGCATTTTTAGAACTTGGAACTCTATCAGAGAATAAGACAGCCCAGTTACTAGCCACAAAATTATGCCATAATCCTATATGGAATATTCACAAGCTTACAGTCATCATCTCATTTTTCCTTATTCCTGTTGTAGAGGAAAAAACAATTACTCCACTAGTAAGAGTCCCTAGGTATTTCACAGTGATATTTGTTTGTTGCAAAGGCTGTCAATGGAAAATAAAAGTAAGTTACACTCTAGAACAAACACTCAGAACTTAGGTCCAGATTGATTTCCATTTGGGTATAGTGTAGACAAACTAATTTAATTAAGTATTTTTCAAGAGCTGTGCTTCACTGAGACTGTGACCTGAGACTTTCTATGACCTCAAACATGTCAAGTTTCCTGGTGCCCTAGGCAGAGCCCTGGGGCCTGAGAAACATTTGCACCTAACATTTAGAATGATACTGCTATGACATTCCAGAAGCTACAACACCTCTAATCCTCACTTTCTCTCTCAGTGAAGAAGCTGAACACTCCATGATTTATAGGGCCACTTCAAGCATCAGCCTATTTGTTCTAACATAATGCACACATTTTAAAAATATGTATAACATCAATAGCAAATCTGTACATGTTTTTAACAATTCAGAACTAATATTCCTTGATACATATCATATCTAAATTATAAATAAAGCAAAATGAGGATGCAGATGAGAGAAAATGAAGAAACAGTTATTTTCCACATTCAGAGAGCGCCTCTCAAAATCTCCAACAATTGTGGAAGAAAGCCAACGTTCCTTTGTTTCCTCAAGCAAATTTCTCAGTGCGTGGCAGGTTCAGACACCTCAGCTCTCTCTCCCTAGGGGTGCCAAATTGACAGAGCATCTGTGCAGAGGGGCACTGGGAACCCCAGAGAATGGTCAGCGCAGCTGGGCTTCCGGAGTCCCTTTCCAGAGCAGGCTGTGGGACATCCACCTGGCACAGCAGCCAGCCAGCACATCCTGGCCCCCAGCATGTGGATTACTATGAGAATGGCCATTTGCGGGACAATCATTCCTCTTCCAAATTCAGAGTGTGGCTACCCATAATCCTCTTCAGACACAGACCAGTGGAAACTCATGTGCTAAAGGGGACCCACTTGCCATGGCATTTTTTAACGTAACTCAACCAAGTTTACTGTCAACACTAGCAGGGGAAGGGAGGAGGGGAGCTGGAAATACCTAGGGGAAGAGCTTTTTTATATCAAGGCTCCAACAACCTAGGAAAAAAGCTCTTTTGTTAATTATTAGTTGTTGCCGGCCCCAAAACTTGAATGTTTCAGTATCTGGTAAGTATTTAAGACTCTTACTGACCTCACTGAGGCTATTTGACCAAATGAGGTGAACTGGCTCTTCCTTTCTGGAAAGTTAGATTTCAGTGAAGTCAAACTCAGTGTCCACTGCTGTTCTACCAACAACCTGGTTCCATCTTTGCCTTGAGCTCACTGTGCCATGCTAACTTAGGCCCCGTATCAGAGATCCTTGGATGCCTATGACCAAAGGTAAGCAGGAGCTAGGGGTTCCCTTCTTGATTCTTATCCCAAAGTTAGCCTCTGACTCTGATGCCCGCACATCAGCTGCTTTTCCAGATGCCCTGGTTCACAGTCATTCATTCAACAAGCATTTTAGTGTCTGTTTAGGTCCAGAATTAAAGATGAGGGAACATAGTCTCTATCCTGCTAAGGTGCCCAGACAGAAGCGACTGCAGTGACAGCGGTGTATACCAGATGCACTAAAGGGGCAGAACCTCTACTGCCTGGTGAAATCAGGGAAAACTTCATGGAGAAAGTCTTGCATGAGGGCACATTAGGACAGGTAGGTGTGTGTCTGCTGGACCGGTTTGGGGATGCGGAAGGTGGCAGTAAAGTCCCAGGAAAGGGTATGAGCAAGAACACAGAGATATGAGGGAGTTTAATTTGTGTTCTTAAAGCATAAAGTTCAGAGTATATGTGGCAGTTCATGATGACACACAGGTAGGCGGGAACCCGATGATGCTCCAGAATTCAGACTTTGCCAGTAGAGGGCTCCATACCTCTCTAGCATTTGTTTTCAATAACCACTTATAAGTATATAGATTTCAAGGAGTGAATCGGACCCTGTGGCTCCGGAGTGTATACTGAGGGGAGAAAAGAGTGTCCCCTCACTAGGGATGGCAGTGGGAAATAGCCTGGAGGTTTCAACATGTTCACATATCACAATTTAATTTATCCTCCAAAGGCTTCCGGATTCACCTCAAAGTGAAGCACCTCACTCTCCCTCATACACATTGCATATTTAACTTTAAGTCATTTCAGGCATTGAGCCAGACTGACAGAGTTATCTTGAAAGGTTTAAATGGCATGGAATCAATTTTTTTCACCTAATTCAAGTTTTAAAATGGAGTCAAGCTGCTACTGATGATTTGCCATAACAGACAAGGGAGTGTGAGTAGGGTGGTGACAGATGTGTAAGCAAGCACAGCACACATGGTAGTACACACCCATTTAGCCACACTCACTTAGCACACTATTGCTGTTATATACATCACTATGTAGTAGAAATTACAGGGAGAATCCTTGCAAACCCACAAAGTAGGAATCCAATCCAAGAACCAGCAGTGACTCATGTGAATATTTGTTAAATGAAGTGGAACTTATAATAACCCTCTGGAGGATTATTAATGACGATATGCAGTATTCAAAGATGTCAGAAGACCGAGTATGTATGAAATCCCGACTTTTACACCTACTTAAATCCAACTTCAAACAAGTCATATGCTCTCTTGGAAGTTTCTTACCCTGTCTTTAAATTGAGTTTGTTTTCTGGTCAAGCACCCAGGAAAACGATTACCTTATTACCTTAAATAGCTAAAAATGTCAGTGGGGAGGAAAAATCATTACCTATATGACTGAATGGGACCCTTTTTTCCCCTCAGTTTGTCGCTTTGAACATACACACCACCCAGAACAACAACACATTAGAAGACAGAATTAAATTCCATTTCAAGGAGACAAAACAAAAAAGAGCGATGAGCCCAAGCCACAAACTGGAAAATCACATCTATAAAGAATGGAGATCAAATACGTCCAAAGCATGGTGGCGATCTGGGCTGGGACTACACTCTCTGAGCTACAAGGTGCCATTTCCTTCCAGGGGTTGCAGCCTGCAGGGAATGGAGGAAGCAGATACACCCTTAATACTGCCCTGCTCTGCCTGAGAGTCTGGAACTGTGATATTCCTGCAAGGGAGGAGCTCCAGTCTGATGTCAGACCTGCATTTGAGCTGTGGACCACCGATGGCCAGGCTGAGACCTCCTTGAAATCCTCTGATGGTAGGGGCGAGCACAGGGGTAACCAAAAGAAAACACCCACTTAAGGTAACTTTCAGACAAAAATGACAAAGTGCACATAAAAACATCTAACACTGGAAAAGATGCTTAGCAAACAATAACCAAAAAACTGACAGCAAGAAAATAAAAACAGCAGAACAATTTGAAGACTTATCAATATGGGTTTCCAAAATCTTCAAGGGGAAAATTTCATCTATAAAGCAAAAACAGGAGCTTAGAAAACCAAAGCATGTGATCATAAACTCATAAATTGAAATCTTAGATCTTATCTTTTTAAAACCTCAATAAATCAGAGAGATAAAAGACTGGACATTATTAAAGAATTAATAAATTAGAAGATATGACTGATACAATCACAGAACAGCACAGAGAGAGAAAGAGATGAAAGTTAGCAAAGGGAGGTGATACATAAAATATGAATTGGGGAGCTCAAACAGATTTCTAATCGGTCTCCAGGAGAAAATACAAAAAGGTATATCTGAAAATGTAACTGCAGAAATTTTTCTAGATTTGTAACCTAAACTGGACCAACTTGCTCTTATTTTTAAATGAGCTAAAAGTGAGTGTTAATACAGCAGTGTCTCCAATCTCTCCTTGTTTCATTTAAAAAACATTATCAAGGTCAGAATGAAGTATTGCTAGATGTAGAGATGCTATTTCATTAGTAATTCGTATAAACCAGAGATGACTATTATTATACGTGACGTGACATGTTGCTAAGTAACAAACCTGTAAGGCCCTACTGACAGGTCCTCTCCACAAATCCACTTCGTAGGCAGACTCAATAGATTGTACCATTGCTCTAAGTTTGTTCCCCTGCTTGAAGTGGTAAGGCACTTAATTTAGATTCTTTGACACAGATACATTATATTTAGTTGAGGAACCTTTCCTAGAAGCAGAGTGCCTGGTGAATCCTGGTTTCATAAATAATGGATACAGAGGAGTAACCACAAAACAGAGATCTGAGATGGAAATGGAAGTCTTTGAATTAATTTAAGATGATCTTCCTTTTTACTGGTCGTGCAAATTTGATGTGAATTTTTCCTTAGTGCGTTTTAGTTACTAGACAGCCAGTGAAGATAACAAATACACTGTGGGGTCTGGTATTTTGAGGCTGCACATAGACCTTACACATAAGATGAAACAAAAGACATGAAAGGGTGAGCGGTGCTCATTTGGATGGATGGTTGACATTGAAGGATTCATCAGTGATGGAGGGGAATAGAAGGAAAAGAGGGTCCATACTGCGACGTCATAGGAAGGCCAAAAGAGCTTGCCTTGATTTTAGACTAGATCCCAAGAGCATGAATGTACCTCATCAGGGGACCAGAGAGGTGTGGGAGCATGGGCAGTAAATTCCAAAGCATTGTCAAGGTAGGCTAAGACCCTGGCATTTGAAATTCCAAATTTATATATATATATATATATATTTTTTTTTTTAACTCAGATTATGATACTGAGGTAAGATTTACTGAAGTCTTTTGAGAAATTTATCCTCTGCTGGTTATCATGTCAGTAAAGTATTAAAACATGGCACCACTACTGAAAGCCAAAAAAATGGAACCTCCATGTAGCCCTGAAAAATAACCACAGGCGAAGGAAATCCTAGTGGCACTAACACCACCAAACTTTCCCCAAATAGCATCACCCAAATCCTCTTCAACCCCTGCTTGCCCAGCGAAATCATTAAGATGTTGATAGACTGTAAATCATGACTGTTAATATTGTAACTAATCTGACTTCTTCAGTTTCCACTTTTAATCTCATATTATCTACAGAGTTTGTTGAGTCCACTAAGCAAGAATAATGACTCTAAGGTCACTTTGCCTAATTAGATAGTTGAACTCTCCTTAAATTTTTTTTTTTCCTTTAAAGCATTAGTGACTTTCAAACTGGTGCAATACCAAAAACCAAAGTGAACAGCATTGACCCCCTCACTGAGGGTTCTGGTTCCTCAATGACTCCGAGAAAATGAAAACATCAATGTTAGACTGTTACAGTGACAGCAATGTCTTGAATCCTGATTCTGAGTAGTAGCATCCATTTCCCAGTGAAGGGGATTTTTGTGCCTCGTGCACTGATATATGAAAGCTTGTCCAGAACAGAAATACTGCACACATTCACCTGTAAGCTTATCACTGTGCAACCCTTCAAATGCCCAGCTGCCATATGACCCAGTTTGGATACAAATTTTCATTCAAGGATCAGTCATCAAGAATCCAAAAATACTTGCAGACTGAGGTGGTGCTTTAATGCATCATTGTGGGAAAATATCAAAGAAAGATCATACATTCAAAAGGTTTGACCAAACTCTTAAAATCCTCTTTGTATGCTTCTTTATCTCATTATTTCACACCAGGAGACTCTCTCCTTCTTCCCTCTAAACCTCCCAAACTCTGGCCACACTGATTTCAGCAGCTAGTCTCCTTTTCCCTCTTTTAGAATCCTTCTCCCTTTGGTGCTGATGAAAATCAAATCAAGCTAGTCTTGACCCTCCTCAGTTCTTCCCTTCATCCATGACCCAGAATCTGTCCGAAAGAAGCTGGAGAGACCCAGCAGACAAGGACAAATTCTGAGGCATGTTGTGCTGGATTCAAACTGTGGTCAAATTCTTGGGTCCTGCAGCCAAATAATAAACCAGTGGTGTAAACTCCTGCCACAGGCCCTGGACTTGATTCCACTGACTGCTGAATGGCTTTGTCTCTTGCAGAATCGACATTTTGTTTTCCCCACACCATCAGGAAGAAACTGATACAACTTCTGCGTTCGGAAATAGTACTGATGGGTTTGTCAGACCTTCATAAGCTACACAACTTCTATTTCCTGTGTTCTACTCACCCTCTTGGTAAACTCTGTGATATGCATCCTTGGGGCAGCATATGTATTAGAAGCTCCCCTTTCATCTTAGATATGTGGTGAGGCAGCCCTTCTTGAACTACTGGAAGTGCATCTGTCAAAGGTACAGGTGGACACTGCCCAATTTAAGAAATCTCACAAAATTGCCACTTTGAGATAGATGGCAGGATTCTGGCTCAAAAGCAGCTCTAGTTGTTTTGAGCATTTGCTTTGAAAGAGATCTTTCTGTATCATACACTTGAGGTCTATAGACAGCTAGAAGCAGGTCATTGTTTTATTCAGGATTATCTTTTCTTTGTTTCAAAACAGAGTGGAAGCCCCTCACTGTTACTCCAAGGAAGCTGATGGATAATCAGCTCCTTAGCATCTCACCAGGTAGCCAGCCATTTCAAGCAGAGTCTGTTTAATTCCAGGCTGGAGTTACAGTCAGCTGCTGTCTACCAGTAATGCCTAAAAGGAAAGCTGAACTTCCCATTGTCTTTGTGTGTGTTACAGAATTGGGGGGAGAGGGCTTTTATTTTATTGCTTCTACAAATGGGAAACCAATATTACATACACTTCTAAGTTTATTTTATCATTTCTTTCTATAATGAGGATTTTCATCAACCCACATGGTGTTTTCTTACCTGGTCCCCCAAGCAACCTATTGTATGAATTTATACTTCAACCGACAGGGCTAAAAGTAGAATTACAGGAGCAGCTCGTAACTCCTGGGCAGAGAGCAGCCAACACACCTGCTCACAGTGGGGTCAGTCTGTACATTCAGGAACACTGGGTCTCCTGAGCTGTCCTATTTACTCATCCTTTCCACACGTATTTACTAAGTGTTAATTACGTATCTGGTGCTACACCCAGGACTAGGGAGACAAAAGCAAATTATACAAACATGATCCCTGCTCTCCTGGTATATGTGTGGGCAGGAGGGTTGGAGGAGGGGTACAAACAAAAACGGTACACAAACAAATGAGTGAAATAACTCCAAGTTGTAAGAAGTGTAATGAAGGAAACCAGCCAAGGCCAGGTGTACGAGGGTGGCCTCTTGGAGGTTAAAGGGTCAGGAAGTGCCTTTCAGATGGATTTTTCTTCTCTGTAATATTCCTTCAAAGATGTAAAAACAGCTAAGGCCTAAGAACAATCATTTTCTTTTCTGGGTGAAACACTCAGTTTCTTTGGCCAGTCCTCCTAAAAAATGGTCAGAGCGGGAGTTTTCTCCAATCTTCTTAGTCTACGTGTACACATGGGTCTGCCATGATAAGAAAAAGACCCAGAAGACTCTGCTTAAGAGATTTTCTCGTGGGGGAGGAGGTGGCAGCTAAGTCAGAAAAGCTTTGACACTATCATTTGCCATCATGAGGGTAAAAGCTGAACTCCCCAAATCTGATCCTCAAATCTCTGATTGCAAGAAGTTCTGGGTCTCTAAAACAGAAATCTCCAAAATAGTATACTCATGAAGCCAGCTGTTATCAACTACCCCAGGGAAGCCAGACTAGGAAGATTTCTATATTTAAGACCACCCTCAATGAGATTCTGTTCTTAAAGCAGCCATTTCTAGCCATCTTTTTCTCTGCTCTTGACTTCTGTCCAGTCCCCTTTCCACTTCCTCCTCACCCACACTGTGTTTCACCCACAGGTGAACTATCACAAGGGGCTATCAAGAAATAAAGCTAGAGGGATAACATGGGGGAGCAAGTGCTTTTTCTGTTTATTCCAGATTCAGGAAGAAATTCATTCCCATCCCAAGATGGAAATATGTGACATATAAAGTGGTCAAAACCAATTTGGTCACAAATGATGGAAACATTTTCAGTACAACATGAAGATATGGATCATGCTATAAAAGAAGCATTAGTTCTATTTACTAAACACCTCTTCTGGGCTGTGCTGCAGCCAGTCAGAACTACAAAAAAAATGTGAGTCTAACTGGTTTGCATATTGCTTTTTTTTTTTCATTATTATTATGGTTCCTCCGATCTTCCAGATCTGTAAATATTTACTCAATATTTTACCTCACTTAAATTTAAGAATTCAGTTGTCTCTTTTAACTGGTCCATAAACACCGAACAGAAAAACCAGTTCTTAAGGTGGAGGAGATAGCATCTGATTGACACATGGAGCATGGGTTATGTATTAAACAAGAAATGCCCTCCTTGAGCCAAGATAATTGTGAAGTGAAAAGCAAGTGACTTTCTCAGCTGATGATGAATCCATAAAAATGGCTGGAAAGTGGCCCTGTTTGCACATGGAATCAGAAAATAAAATGAAATAAAAAGAACCCATCCCATTCCTCTAATTTCATCATCTTGCTGCAGCCATTCTCCCTGGGGCTTTCATCTAACCCAGTTGCCAAGGAGGCATGAGGGGTTATCCTCTCTGAAACACCATTAACAATCCTGTGGGCCCTCCTGGGGCTACTCTTAAAGAGCTCTGTAGGGAAACTGGCTGCTTCTCTGGACTCATCATATGGAAAGTATATTTCTCAACACAGCTGGCAAACAAATCTCTTTGAAGGAGATAGCCAAGAGGCCCAAGACTGGCCCTCGAATAATGAGTTCAGCATCTTTCACTCTCCCCAGCCTGTAATATTCTTCCTCCCTTGTAGTTATTTATTATTATTCAATATTTATGCAAGCTATCAGTGTGCAGAGCACTGCACAGTATCACAGAGAGGGCCAGTGCAATAACAGCACCTCCTCCCAAGATGTAGAAAAGGACCCACAAGACAGGCCCAATGGCAGAGACGTCCAAGGAGACAGGAGAGCAGGGAGGGGGATGACTGGCTGACGTCCCCCTGCGTCAGGGACCCATTTTGGGCACAGGCACGTTCTGCTGTAGCAGAGCTCCTCTACCCTGCTGTGTATCACAGGAGGAAATGCCTTTGGCTATTTCCATACTAGTTTTGTAAATAGAGTTAAAAAATAGTGATCCAGGATTAAGACATGTACCATAAACTACAGCTCATACTCCTAGGCCACATCCAAGGTAGTGAAAACTATTGAAAGAGCAGGAATTTAGCAAGCAGTGCTTTCACCTGGGATGCACAGCCTGTGAAACACCCACAGCAGTATGATTTGGGTCATATTAAAAAACAAACTGCCCTGGCAGTCTCCAGAATGAACTGAGTGTGCTTCCTGTTGACAGGGAGTGAGTGCAGTGAAGTTCAGGCCACGGAACAAGTGTCCAAGGCTCTGTCATGAGAAAGTGACAGCTGAAGTCTGGACTCAGGTCCCTTGCTCCAGATGTCCCTCTGCCGTAGAACCACTGCCTCAGCCTGCTTCTCCCTGCCTCGCCCTGGGCCTTGAATCCCTGGGTTTCTTCCTTTCCCTGCCATCCTGTTTTCCCCAAATGGCTAGTCAGCTGCCACCTTTGACTCGAGGCCTTCCCCAGACCCTTTGTTTTTTATTTCTCTCCTTGGACCCTGCATTTTTTTATTTTTATATTCTTCCTGGGAAATCACATTGCCTCTCAAGCTTGAACCATCAGCCGTATGTGGTGGATTCTCCATTTCCTCTCCAGCCCTATACTTCATACAGAGAAAAATCTCAGGAATCTTGGAGTCAGACAGGGTTGGGGTGAAATACCAGCACTGCCTCGAACCACCTATGAGATCTCCTGAAGCTTCTAGCACCATCTCATCTTTAAAACAAGGGGAATAGTTACTTCAAAGCTGAGGTCAAGACGTCCAGCTGCTGTCTCATGACCATTCTCCCCTCTTCCTTAGTAAAAGAGCCCAGATTTGTTTAGCTGCATGCATCACGGCCAAGCTACAGCACCGTGTCTCAGCCTACCTTTCAGCCTCGTGTGGCCAGTGTTTATGTTCCAGCCAATGAGACACAAGCTGAGGCTTAATCCTTTCTGCATTTTCCTTGTTCCTATTGCCTAGAGCACAGACATGACAGCTGAGCTCCACCAGCCATTTAGGGTGAGGAGGAGACCCTGAGAGTACAAGCCTGGTGCCAGAGGTGGTCAAGCAGAGAGATACAGGACTAGCTCCCTAACGAGGCTGCAAAGCCATCTTATCCACCCAGAACTGCCTGCATTCTATAGGAGTGAAAAATCACTGCCAAGTTTTTTCTCTTACACACAATGCCCCCAAATCTAGCATATTTACCATGTTTTCCCCCCCTTTTCTTTTTCTATCCAGTCGGTGCTGCAGGAGAGTCAGCAGCTATTGATAATGGAGATGCTGGTGGAAGCAGAAAGGAAATATCTTTCTCCTGCTCTCCAATCTCCATCATGAATCCCATTGACCAAACCTAGCCAGAAGCCATTTTCAGAGAAGTCTTATAAATGTCACAGGCACAGCCTCCTTCAAAGCAGAACAGAACAAGGAAAGGTCAGGGACTTGAGAACAGACAAATGGCATGGCCTGCCCAGAGAATATTAACTAAACAAAGACCCAGCTGTGAAGCGTTCATCATGGTGCCTGCCACATAGGAGTGATGGCTCCCAACCCCTTCACTCACTTCTCTTCTGAGTTACAGATTTACAAAGTCATTTTTCTCTACATCTATCTGTATAGATATTCCACAAGTACCTCCACCCATTTTTGTCAAAGACAGAACTCAGCACCTTCTTATTCTACAAAATGCCCTCACCCCTGTGTCCTAAACACAAGGACATAATCATTACTATTTTCATCATCGTCTTGAGATTTCAAGTCGTCTTAAACTCTTCCCTCTTCAGAATCTTCCCTTCGCCATGTCACTGAGTTACCAAAATCACAGACAACCTGCCTCCCAGGATTTCCTATCTCTTTCCTCTAACTCTCATGACCACGCATCTAAACTGCTCCTGGTGTCACTGCATCATCTCGCACAGAGTACGCGCCCCTCTCTGTTCACCTACATTACTCAACTCTCTCTTCTAGCTTCTCATCACCAGCTTCTCACTTTTTGCCTCACATGAGGCTTTGAATTTTAGCGGTACCGAGTTAAATTCTCGGCTTCCTGCCACCACCAATCAATCACATGGCTAACTAGCAAAATTCTGTCTTATAGACAGATTTCACTAAAGCAAGTTTTTGACGAACCCCATTTCTATTTTCTTGCTATTTCTCTTTCAACATCATTGAGTTGATTACCTATGGCTTAACTGCCTGTGAATGATATGTCTATGGTGGCCTGTCCATTGGAGGTTGAAAGTGGGCAGGGTAGGCTGTAAATGGTGCCTTTTAAAAAGTCCTATTGCCACAGCTCTTCTTTTCAAACTCAAATGTGATCACAGCGTCCTCCTGATCAAGACTTTCCAAGTCTAGATGACTACCCACCACAAGAGGGACAAAGAAAATGCTTGCCTTACTGAATTTAACAGGAAATACTTCCATCTTTAAGAGGCGTTTGTCATTTTTGATTCATGATAAGTAAAATGTACTCACTAAAAATTTTTCACAGCTTGGACACAATTTCCAATGACTCTTTCCATCCTCATCCTATACTCCAATGTCTTAGATCCAATGTCTGGCGATTACTTTTCAATTCCAATTACACTCTCCAAAGTGCCTTCTCTGAACTTCTGTTCTCTGTGTCTGGAATGCTTTTTCCCTTGATACTTCTGTACACCGAGGCCCTACCCACCAATCCCAAGAAATTCTAACATGGCCTTTGCAAAGTTACTGTCCCTCATCATTCCAGCCAGAATTGGTCCCTTCTGGACACATATGCCTTCCCTACTACATAAACTCTAAGAAAGCAGGGACAATATCTGCTTTCTGGGTCTCTGTATTCCCAGTACTCAGGAGAGACCATGCCTTAGCAGATGTTCCATATATATCCACTGAGTGACTATGTACCCCCAGCACATCATTTCTCCCCCACATGTCTATATCCCTATATCAAGCAGTGCCAATCACAGCCTGCCTTAGATTCCACCTCTGTCATTCCTCTTGTCTCTATCCCCAGTAGGTAGTGAACAAGATATGTTTTATACATAAATCTTGGCATTTCCCATGCATCTGGAAGTCTACTTGAAACACACTAGATTCATGATGAATGTTTGTGAAATTCAACAGTTGAATGTAGTTATTTCTTTTTGAGGTCAAAAGAAAGATTTGGATCCAGAAAGATAACTTCTTTCTTCACAAAGGAAAAAAATAACATTTGGAGTCAGCTACACATACAAAACAGGAGCTTCTAAAAATTGTGGAATAAAATTTAGTTTCTCACATTCCTTAATTACAACATTTTAAACCGAAATAACTATTTCCATGGTAAGCTATTCATGTTGTTCTCATATTGCTGGCTATGGCTACAAATATAAGATATTCTTGAACCTCCAGTTGTAGAAATAATACATACTTATTTTGCTGGAGAAATTATCTTATTTCCAACTTGAAGTCACCCTTGGGAAGGATTCTTTTCAAAATTTATTTGGAATGTTTTATTAAGATCAAGAAACAGAGGATACTTGCAAAGGCAATTGTTGCTTTTAGTCATGTATGATAATAGAAACAAAGTGAATGTAAGAAAACATTTTTACTCTCACTAACTCTTCAGTTAAGGTAACAGTGTGTGGAATTAAACTAAAAGTTTATTATTTTATTTTTATTTTTATGGTGAAAGAGTGTCCACTGTAGGAGAAATTAATGTCTTTAAATAGAATCAAAGAAGAAGACTTATTCTCTGAGGACAATGTTGAGAAACTGAGGAAGTCATGATGAAAGTATTCATATGCATTTATGCAAGATGAAGTTCTAAACACGAGGAAGTATAGGTCTGCACTATTCCATCCATGCACCTAGCAAACAAAACTGTGTGAACTCGTCTGTCCTTTCCGGGCAGTTCTGGAACTTCTGCTCCTCTCAATACCCAACTCCTTGTCACTCTGACTTGCCTCTGTGTGACCACAATTCTCTCTGGATGGGGTTAATATGTACCTGGGTGGCCTCACTTCTCACCTTGCTCCTAGACCAGCAGCATTAAAGCTCAGTGGCACTGCGTTGGGCTTGCAGATTACACGGGAAATGCAGGCCATGCAGGGCCTGTTTCTGGGGGACGTAGCCAAGATCTGCTTGCTTATTCTGTTCCTTCTTGCCTCCTGAACAATTTAGGTGAACCGAGACAGGCCAGCCTCTTCATTTAGCCTGCCTTCAGTGCTGGAGGGGCTGAAGGGAGGTGTCCCATTGATCTTCATTCCACCTTTGCTGTTACTAAAGCTTCCCCTTTGATATCCATCGGAGGCACTCCATGGGGCTGTTAAAAGCATTTTTGGTGATCAGTCGTCATTGTATGAAACTGTTCTGAACATCATAGTATGTCTCACTTCTCTGCTTTCCACTATTAAATTCCAGGAATTCCTTCAGACATTATGAGTATTAAAAGACACCCCCGCACATTTCCGAACCCTCTAGAAGGATTACAGAGCTCGTTTTGGTCCAAAATCAAAACTGGGGATGGCCAAACCTTAATCTCCCACACAAGGAGTGAGTCATGTATTTAAGTTCTGATAGCATTCCTGCTGCTGTCAATACAGCAAGGTCAGTCAAGAAAATTTATCAGTTTTACTACCTTGAGAAATGGAAGGAAAAATCAAAAAATGTTCCTGACCCACAACATTCTAATGAAAATATTACCTCTACTTACGAGCAGATTTCCCACTTCATAAACTCAATAAAAGGTAAGTGGGGTGTTTTTTTTTTTAAGTTAAACTCTTCCAGACAAATGAAAGCAGGCTAATCCTAACCCACCTCACCTCCATACTCCCTGCCCCCCCAAAATACACATGCCGAGAAAAGGGCTCCCACAACAGATAAGTTATTTGCATTCATATAGACAGTTTTGACAGCTGGCAGAAAGGAAGGGCTTATCTGAGGGGAAATACATACTGAAGATTGACTTTTCAGGCAAATGCCTGTTGGTGTTGCACTGCTCCTTAAGGGACCGAGGGGTATATCCTGAGGTCTAAGATCGAATGAGGGTTCTTGGAGAGCAGGCCACACTGTAGCCAAAGAAAATAAATTATAGGCAATTAGGTTTTTCCATCCGATCCATTTTCCAGCATGCTAAGCTTCACTCATAACCTGTCTTCAGATCCACATTTTTCTGTGGGCCAAACTTGCTTTGCTTTTGAGAGCAAAGTTCATTGGAATTGAAATGTTTCTGAGTTGACACCGGAAAGTCCGGCCACAGAGGAACCCAGGTTGTATTTGCAGGCAGTAACATATTGGATTACTGAGTCCTTCCGGAGCATATTTGTTACAGTCCCATGGAAAATTAGTTGGCTTGGCAGAGAAGCTCTCATTTGCAAAGAAGAAAAGTGGGGATTGTGCCAGTGGACTGAGCTGGAGATCTAGCAGGTGTTTGCAGTGGTTACAAAACACTGCCTCTAAGCCTGCCTATAGCAAAACTACTAGAAGATACTGGTGGAAATACTTCCCTGGGTCCCATTTGTTACAGGCTGAAGGATGTCCCCTCCAAACTCCTCTGTTGACATTCTAACCCCAGTGCCTCAGAATATGACTATATTTGGAGACTGGGTCTTTAAAAAGATAACAGGTTAAATTAGGTCAAGTGGGCCCTAATCCAATATGGTTGATACCCTTCTAAGAAGAGAAGAATTGGACACAGACTAGCCAGAGGGAAGGCAATGAGAGGATGCAAGGAGACAATAGCCATCTGTGAGCCAAGGGTAGAGGCTTCAGAAGAAACCAAGCCTGCTGACACCTTGATCTAGGTCTCCCAGCCTCCAGAAATGTGAGATAATATATTTCTGTTGTGTAAGCAGCCCAGTCTGTCATACTCTGTTACAAGGCCCAGACTGACTACACTCCACTAGAGAGAGTGGATCAGCATCTCTAGGGGCTTGGGGCAGGGGTCAGTCTAACACACCAGAGCTTGAGAACCATCAGTGTGGACTTCTCCCCAAGAGGCTAAACAGCTTCCCCAGATCACCCATCACCTGGACCTGCCCCGACTGTGGCCAAGTGCTAGGCCCACTCTTGCCACAGAAATACTCTTAGGTATTGACGGTGGAGCCCTGGTTCTTCTTCCCTTTTAACTGACTTCTTATGAAATAATTGCCATTTTTTGGTTCAAGGAGTTTCAAAGGAACTTTTCTCCTCAGAAACTGCTTCTACCAAAGCTATTTGGAAGATAACTCTAAAAAGGTATTTTAAGATGACATGAGAATGTGTTTCTTAAGGAAGAATGTAAGGAGAGGAGAGGGTCACATTAAGCTGACCAAAATACTGGACAATTGCTAAGAGACAGATGGCTGAAACAGCTCAGTGGTTCAAGGATTATATGTTTAAGTGTGGAATGTCATGAGATACCAGCCCCGAGAGTCTCCAGCTTTTCCTAGGGTTGCAGAATCAGAGTATGCCAGCCTCCAGAGGGGCATCTGGGAAAGCCATGGTCATCTTCCAAGGGACTGTCATGGAAGAGCAATCACTCTGCTCACTTCAATTCATAAACATACAGGTAGTGGGGCTAGGGAGTTTGCATATATGGTCTAGCTTGAATGTTTGCTTTCAGTCAATCAAAATCCAGCAGAAATTTCTCATATGCAGAGTTCCTGAGATACCAGAATCTACCTCTGGACAAGAGGGACCCTTGCATGTCATTCTGGTTTAGCCATGGCCAAATACCCAAGCCGGAAAGAAAATTATGAAGCCCCTCCCATCCCCACCATTTAAATTGTCCAGTTGGTTCCCTAACATCATGTTTCAGAATTATTGTTCTCTGTCCCTAGATTTGCAACTTTGCATTCTATTTGCTTAGAAGCAAATTGGACCAGAAATACCTCCTATTTGGGCACAGGCACAAGTGTTTCTGTGGCCCAACCCTACCATCCAATAACATTTCACCCTCTGAACTTTCTGAGCATGTATTCATTTATTAATTCAGTAAATACTTATTGAATACCTATTACAAGTTATGCATACTTTGAGCCCTAGGGATACAGTAGTGAGTGTAGCATACTACATTTCTGCTCTTATTGAACTTAATTTTTCTTGTGCTGGAAACAGACAATGAACAAGTAAATAAACAAAGACAATTTCAGATAAATATGCTGTAAGCACAACAGAGCAGAGTGATGAAACAGAGCAGTTGTTCTCAAAGTTTGCTCTCTGAATCAGCCATATCAGCATAATCTGGGAGCTTATTAGAAGATCAAACTAAACTCCCGGGCCTCACTCATGACTCTTGAATCAGGCACTCTTGAGATAGGACCCAGCCACCTAATACACACTAAAGTTTGAGAACCACATTTGTAATAAAAAATGATGATGGGAGAGTCACTTTAGATTGGGTGGGCATAAAAAACTACTCTGAGACAGTGACATCCGAGCCGAGGCCTGGATGCCTCCTCATCTCAGCTCCCTGTAGTGGTCACTTAAAGTCCCCTACAATCTGGTCTTTATGTCATGCTTACCAAACACTCTCTGATTTAAACTTCCCTTTGGATGTTTGACCAAAGGATGTGTGACCTTTGCAGTTACACATGTCCCTGTGCACAGCAGGGCCCCACACTTGGTTTAATGCTCTACTGTTAGCATCTTTAAATTCTTAGTCATTTTTTCTCTGAAATGTGTTTTGCAAGGGAAGTCCCATGAGACAATGGAGCATGCACATGAGCAGAGCAGAGGAAGTATGGGCAATAGTGTGTGCTCTCTCACTCACACACAGCATTTGCACTGCCTGAGGAGTAAAACCTTCTGGTGGACCTGAAATTGATGGCATAGAGAGGAAAAGATAGAGCACCCACAGTTCCTTTTCCTTTCAATTCTTCCTTCTCCAAAGGTGGGAAGTGTTGACATAATGCAGGTGATATAAAAGCAATTGAGTTAGTATCATGTGGCAATTCCACCGTTCTTGTAAGAATGAAATGCATATATTCTCTGTATTTATGAGTCTCTTCCTGGGGGCTTTTTTGTTTGTTAGCCTGTATGTTCATTCAATGCATTTTTTTTTTAATGGTAATGATCAGGTGAGGGTGCTGGAGCAAGTAGGAGCAGAGGTAGACAAGGCGAACCACACCTGGGCAGCCGTTCCAGGTGGCTGATGGGTGCATGGGGGATTGTCACACTTTCACTCTACTTTTGGATAAGTTTGAATTTTCCCATAATGAAGAAGTTAAACAATGGGAACATTAAAAAAAAAAGAAGCACATACGTATGCATAAGCTACCAAATTTGCATTGTGTGATTTCAAGGATTCTGAATGAATGAAGTGCTCTTAAATTTACACTTCACACTGACATCGCACGACAGAAATGGTGAAACTAATGCTAATAATTCAATTTTTAATTTTTCAATACTTAAAACGATGTTAAAAAACACAAATAAAAAAGAGCATGACACGTCAAAAGACGGGCCATGAAAGAAAAACAGAAGCTTTATATTTTAGTTCTGCTAGTGACACATTTTCCTGCCTCTGGAACAAGGGGCCCCACAAATGATGGAGTCAGAGATGCTTCCCATTAGCAGGTTGCCCACCGAGAGCAAGCATACTTTCCGTGTTGAGATGAGTTCCCCAAGACATGAGCAGCTCTGTTCCTTTTGTCACAAATGGATTAAGCGGGGCATCCATGTCTGGAGGGGTGCCAGACGGCACTGTTATCAGGACAAGACCACTTTGCTTGAAGCAAGCAGAAAGACGAAAAGGAAACTTTTCCCTCCAGCTCGTGCCCATTCCCTATGATAGCATCAGCTTCTTCAGAAATAGACATGTGGTCACTTCCAAGACCTAGTACAATGTTGAATCTTAAGAGAACTGGCCCATATTCTGTGAAACCACTGAGTCACTTCCCAATAAGCCAGGGATGCAAAAAGAGCTAGCAATCGCACACTTCCCAGAAGAACGAACTGGTCAGCATACACATGACCCAGTAGGGTTTGAAGGAGGATTCATGCTGTTGAAAATCATGAGGTTTGCCGGGCCTGTCTTATTTCACCTTCTCCTACCGACTCAAGCCACCTACACTTAACGGAACTAAGTTCCCTTTTCTCTCTGATCACATGGCCTGAGCAACCATCTGATAGGGAAGAAACAAAAGGCGTTCCTTTGACTTCGCCTGCCCAGAATCAACCCTGAAGGCTAAGAGGGATCTCCATTTACCGGCACTTCCAGGGCCTGGTGTGTGTCGCCTCACACGGTCCGATGTATCACTCCAGCCACTTCAGTTCATGAGAGGTCTGGGAGCTCTCATTGCACATGGTGCCAGATAAGGCACAATGACTGCTTTCAGGAACTCAGGCAGGTTTACAAGGCTGAAAGTGCCAAGGCTTCAGGATGACAGCATTATCCCACTCATTTCTTAGTAAGACACTCCTTCATCATTGGAAATTCCTTTTGGTCCCAAATGATTTCAGTCTTCTTGTTGAGCCATTAGTTAAAATAAAAGGCTTAGAACCAAAATCCTCACTTCCCCATCAAAACCATTAGCTTCGGAGATCAGTTTTTACAAGTTGCCTAAACCCCAGGGAATACAGTGTTCTATTAGGTGAAAACACGGGTAACAGATTTATTTTTCACCCTCAAAATAAAGAAAGAAATACCTTTTATTCATAAGTAATGTATGAGAACTGCTCTGGAAGAGTTCAGAGGTGGACTTTCTCCCTTATTCTGCTACAAAATAAAGAGCTGCCTCTTGTACAAAACTTGTAAAGAAGGCGGAGGCCAGAGTAATGGGGTGGTGGGGAAGCTCTGTTACTATCCATGCTCATCCACCTCCTGGCTTCAGCTGGCCTATCTGCTACTCAGTCTCTCCATCTTCAAGGGGTTAGACTAGATCAGAGGTTTTTACATTGTGCTTCCTGAAATTCTTTGGAAAGAGATTGCTGAACTTCAGTGAGCACAAAGAACCCCATGGGGAGTGTCTTCACAATCCATATTCACTATCTTCCCGCTCTGAGACTTATTCAGTAGGTCAGGGAGGAAGGAGGACCCAGGAATCTAAATTACTAACAAGCTTTTCAGCTTATTCTTATGCAAAGATTGTGGAGGTGCCTCCAGAGTTTTGGGGTGAGGGGGTGGAGGTGAAAAGGGCCCCATCCTCTCCACCAATGCATCGAGGAAAGCAGCTCAGCCTTCCCCTGTTTAACAATTAAGTGCCGCATGAGGTCTGGCTTGATAAGGGACTCTGCTTTGAAAAGCTTAGGACTAGATGTCCTCTAATACACATGTAGTGCCAATGTCCAGGATTCCAGAAAGCCCTTGGTGAGATGGACTTAACTTGGAGGAGGTACATGTAATACATTAATAACCTGACTTTCTATGGGAAACCTCCAAACTGGGCCAGAAAGAAGCTAATTCCCACTCCCTACTCCAGATTCCTGGGCATTTATTTAACAATTCCTCTCCCATAATAGATAAAACAGAGGCACCTCCCCTCTTTAAAATACTATTTCAAATAATGAGTGTTGTGTATTGAGTTGTGCCCCTCCAAAAGATGTGTAGGAGTCCTAACCCCCAGGACCTGAGAATGTTATCTTTTTTTTGGAAATAGGGTCATTGCAGATGTAATTAGTTAAGACGAAGTCCTTCTGGAGCATGGTGGGCCCTTAATCTAATATGCATAGTGTCCTTTAAAGAAGACAACCTGAAGACACAGAGAGAATGTCACATGATGACAGACACAGAGACAGCTGTAGGCTAAGGAACACCAATGACGGCTGACAACAACCAGAAGCTAGGAGAAGAGGCATGGAAAGAAATTCTCCTCAGAGCCCCCAGAAGGAAAGAAAGGGGGCAACACCTGCTTTTAGACTTCTGGCCTCAGAACAGAGAGAGAATACATTTCTGTCATTTTAAGCCACCCTGTTTGTGGCACTTTGTTTTTGTATCCTCAGGAAACTAATACAACTAAATTTACCAATGATAAAAATGATCCCTGCAAAGGTAGCTCTTTTATCTTCAGTTAAGTTTTAGTGCAGAAGTATGACAGTTTATTCCAACTGTGCCCAGGCATGAGTGAACCTTCTATGTACCACCCTTCAAAAGCAACAAGGCCCATCTCTAAATTGAGTCTCAGTGTGTCATTAAAATAATCTTTAGGTCACAGCAGGCCATGTGGCCCCGTCACTCAGAGGGGCGCATCCTTCCATGGAGAGAGGTCATTAACTGGTTTCGGGCATGAAGTTGAAAAGCTTTAAAGAAAATGTTTAAAGGAGTGGATGATTTCCATGTAAAAGGATTCTAAAAGTTCTTGTTCCTACAGGGGGCAGGAAAACATTGCACATTCTGAAGTTTCTGTAGAAATAGGTCACATTTCTATTTCCCTACAACTTCCCATTTTTAATATCATTGGATATTTTGGTAATTAAAATGCCATCTCAAAATATCAACTCAATGGTACTTATGAGTCACTGAGTTCAATTAGCCTTTTATTATTAAGAAGTCTACAATGACTTCAAATTTTTTTAAGTAAAATATATTTGAATAGTATCCTCATTTTTATGAGGGTCTCAAAGAGGAATCCAGTTTTCACAATTAGGATATTCATATTTATTCTGACATAAAATAAAATAAAATAAATAGGAACCTAATTTTAGTAAAACACACAGTCAAATCTAATCAATATAATTGTGGCAGATAGATCTTGTATGTCAAAAATTCCCATGATTCAATGTTAAACTCTTTTCATTTTAAATTTTAAAAATTTTGTTGTGAAACGTCATGCACATCAACAAACACATAATATAAAAAATAAAAGGAACTCTGTACAGAATGGAAGAAAAACAAGACCCATTTATATGCTGCCTATAAGAGACTCACTTCAAACCCAAAGACATACACAGACTAAAAGTGAAGGGATGGAAAAAGATATTTCATGTCAATAATAGGGAGAAAAAAATCAGGAGTTGCAGTACTGGTATCAGGCAAAATGACTTCAAAACAAAGAAAATAACAAGAGACAAAGAAGGACATTACATAATCATAAGGGGGTCAGTCCAACAAGAGGATATAACCATTATAAATATCTATGTCCCTAACATAGGAGCACCTACATATGTGAAACAAATACCAAAATAATTAAAGGGGAAATAGAATGCAATGCATACATTTTAGGAGATGTCAACACACTATGCACATCAATAGACAGATCAACTAGACAGAAAATAAGTAATGAGACAGAGGCACTGAACAACACATTAAAACAGATGGACCTAACAGACATCTACAGAACACTCCACCCAAAAGCAGCAGGTTAAACACTCTTCTCAAGTGCACATGGAACATTTTCGAGAATAGATCACATACTATGCTTTAAAAAGAGCTTCAGTAAATTCAGAAGGATTGAAATTTTACCAACTAGCTTCTCAGACCACAAAGATATGAAACTAGAAATAAAATATGCAAAGAGAACAAAAAAGCCAACAAACACATGGAGGCTTAAAAACATGCTCCTAAATACTTAGTGGATCAATGACCAAATAAAAACAGAGATCAAGCAATATATGGAGACATATGAAAACAATACCCAACACGTCAAAATCTGTTGGACACAATGAAGGCCACACTAAGAGGGAAGAATATTGCAATAAAGGCTTATCTCAACAAAGAAGAACAATCCCAAATGAACATTCTAAACTCATAATTAATGAAACTAGAAAAAAAAAGAACAAATGAGGACCAAAGGTCAGTAGAAGAAGGGACATAATAAAGATCAGATCAGAAATAAAGAAAACCGAGAAAACTAAAACAATAGAACAAATCAATGAAAGCAGGGGCCGGTTCTTTGAGAAAATAAACAAAATATATAAACCCCTAGCCAGACTTATCAAGAAAAAAAGAGAGTCTACACACATAAACAGAATCAGAAATGAGAAAGAAAAATCACTATGGACACCACAGAAATATAAAGAATTATGAGAGAATACTATGAAAAATTATATGCTAATAAATTGGGTAACCTAGAAGAAATGGACAACTTCCTAGAAAAATACAACCTTCCAAGACTGGCCCAGGAAGAGCCAGAAAATCTGAACAGACCAATTACCAGCAATGAAATTGAATTATTAATCAAATGCTATCTAAGAACAAAACCTCTGAACCAGATGGCTTCACTGCTGAATTTTATCAAACATTTAGAGAAGACCTAATATCCATCCTCCTTAAAGTTTTACAAAGAGTAGAAGAGGAGGGAATGCTCCCAAACTCATTCTATGAAGCCAGCATCACTCTAACACCAAAACCAAGCAAAAACACCACAAAAAAGAAAATTACAGACCAATATCCCTGATGAACATAGATGCAAAAATACTCAACAGAATATTAGCAAACCAAATTCAAAAATACATCAAAAAGATCATCCATCATGATTGAGTAGGATTTATTCCAGGGATGCAAGGATAGTACAATATTTGAAAACCCATCAATGTCAAACACCACATCAAACAAAAGAAGTACAAAAATCAAATGATCATCTCAATAGATGCTAAAAATTTGACAAAA
Organism: Smutsia gigantea; assembly: GCA_032199065.1. Taxonomy (NCBI): domain Eukaryota; kingdom Metazoa; phylum Chordata; class Mammalia; order Pholidota; family Manidae; genus Smutsia; species Smutsia gigantea. Next base: position 106,379 of record JAVSCE010003169.1, on the reverse strand, counting down.
TTCAACATCCATTCATGATAAAACTCTCAACAAAATGGGCATAGAGAGCAAGTACCTCAACATAATAAAGGCCATAGATGATGAATCCACAGTCAACATCATACTTAATAGTGAGAAGTTGAAAGCTTTTCCTCTAAGACCAGGAACAAGACTAGGATGCCCACTCTCCCCATTTTTATTCACCATAGTACTGGAGGTCCTAGCCAAAACAATGAGACAACACAGAAATAAAAGGCATTCAGACTGGTAAGGAAGAAGTTGACATAATATGATATTGTACATAAAAAACCCTAAAGAATCCACCCCAAAACTGCTAGAACTAACACTGAATTCAGCAAAGTTGCAGGAAACAAAAGTAAAACACAGAAATCTGTGGCATTCCTATTTACTAACTAGCAGAAAGAGAAATCAGGAAAACAATTCCATTTACAATTGCATCAAAAAGAATAAAATATCTAGGAATAAACCTAACCAAGGAGATGAAAGACCTGCACCCTGAAAATTACAGGACACTCATGAGAGAAATTAAAGAAGACACCAATAAATGAAAGTACATCCTGTGCTCATGGATAGGAAGGATTAATATTGTCAAAATGGCCATCCTGCCTAAAGCAATCTACAGATTCAATGCAATCCCTATTAAAATACCAACAATATTCTTCAGTGAACTAGAACAAATAATTCTAAAATTCATATGGAACCACAAAAGATTCCGAATTGCCAAAGCAATCCTGAGAAGGAAGAATAAAGCTGGGCGGACTATGCTCCCTGACTTCAAGCTCTACTACAAAGCCACAGTAATGAAGACAATTTGGCAATGGCACAAGAACAGACCCATAGATCAATGGAATAGAGTAGAGGACCCAGATATAAACACATACACATATGGTCAATTAATATACAAGAAAGGAGCCATGGATATACAATGAGGAAATTACAGGCTTCTCAACAACTGGTGTTGGCAAAACTGGACAGCTACATGCAAGAGAATGAAACTGGATTATTGTCTAACTCTATACACAAAAGTAAACTTGAAATGGATCAAAGACCTGAATGTAAGTCATGAAACCATAAAACTCTTGGAAGAAAACACAGGCAAAAATCTCTTGAATATAAACATGAGCAGCTTTTTCCTGAACACATCTCCTTGGGTAAGGGAAACAAAATAAAAATTGAACAAATGGGACCACATCATGGTAAAAAGCTTCTGTACAGCAAAGGACACCATCGGCAGAACAAAAAGGCATCCTACAGTATGGGAGAATATATTTCTAAATGACATATCCAACAGGGGATTAACATCCAAAATATATAAAGAACTCACATGCCTCAACACCCAAAAAGCAAATAACCCTATATAATAAAAATGGGTGGAGGTTATGAACAGACACTTCTCCAAAGAAGAAATTCAGATGGGCAACAGGCACATGAAAAGATGCTCCACATCACTAATCATCAGGGAAATGCAAATTAAAACCACAATGAGATATCACCTCATACCAGTTAGGATGGCCAACATCCAAATGACAAAGAACAACCAGTGCTGGCGAGGATGCGGAGAAAGGGGGAACCCTCCTACACTGCTTGTGGGAAAGTAAATCAGTTCAACCATTGTGGAAAGCAATATGGAGATTTCTGAAAAAACTACAAATAGAAATACCATTTGACCCAGGAATTCCACTCCCAGGATACCCAAAGAAAACAAGATCCCAGGTTCAAAAATACATATGAACCCCTATGTTTATCACAACACTATTTACAATAGCCAAGATTTGGAGGCAACCCAAGTGTCCATCTGTAGATGAATGTATAAAGAAGATGTGGTACATATACACAATGGAATATTATTCAGCCATAAGAGGAAAACAGATCTTACCATTTGCAACAACACGGATGGAGGTAGAGGGTATTATGCTCAGTGAAATAAGCCAGGCAAAGAAAGGGAAGTACCAAATGATTTTGTTCTTTAGTGGAATGTAACAACAAAGCAAAACTGCAAGAACAAAACAGTAGCAGACTCACAGACTTTAAGAAGGGACTAGCGGTTACCAAAGGGAAAGGGGTTGGAGAGGGTGGGGGGATGGAGGAAGAAGAGGATTAAGGGCATTATGATTAGCACCCATAATGTAGGGGGGGTCATGGGGAAGACAGTATGCCACAGAGAAGACAAATAGTGACTCTATATCAACTTAGTACACTGATGGACAGTGACTGCAATGGGTATGGGCAGGGACTCCATAATATGGGTGAATGTAGTAACCACAATGTTGCTCATGTGAAACCTTCATAAGATTGTATATCAACAATAACTTAATAAGAAAAAAAAGAACAACAAAGATTATTGAGAAAATAAATATTAAGTCAATTGTAATACATCTTATGTGCTGATTTCGGAAGATATACTCGGGAGAAAATGTCCAATTTGTGTCAACTTTAAAAAAAATAAAAATAAGAACTCTGATCTGTGATATGGATTGTTAATTGATCAATAAATCCCCTGTAAGGCCCTCCCCTGTAAGGCCCTCCCCTGTAAGGGTAGGTCTCTCCTCTACTTCCTCTAACCCCCATTATTCTGAATTTGCTGCTTTAATTTTTCGTAAAGTACAGACTTGAGGCCTAGGCATCTAGAATCACATTCAGATAAATTATGCTTAAAGTGAGAAGCATTTACCTCTGTTCCTTGATGTAAGCTGTGACATGACGACCCAAACTACTGAAGTATAAATTGGAAGTGATTATTTCCATCACAAAAAGCATCAGAATGTAAGTCTTTGAAATAACACATGACATTAATATACTTAAAATCTGACTAGCAAGAATTCTTTCTTTCATAAAAACTTTAGGACCTCAAGTGATATATAAATTGAGGTAAGATGATTTTTGTTGTAAGTATACTCATTTGTTCAACAAATACTCTTCATGTATACCCATTGTATGCCAAGAATCATTTGGCACCAGGGACATGGTTGAATAACATACAGACCTTACCAAAAGAATATTCCACACAATCACATCTCATAAATAAGTGCAACAGAAGTATACAAAATGAGTAACTGCTTGTGGAAAATAAACTCCTTGACAAAAAACACTAGGTCTCACAGATGGCTGCATGAGCTTTAGCCTAATTTCTGTCCTGCTCTCTCACTCCCCTGTTTTTACAGAATGATTCTGAGTCCAGGTTCACCTCCCTACAGTACAGAGAGCCAACCTAATAGGAGGGCAGGGAATTATTGATTTGGAATGATCAGGGAATATCAAGAGCTACAAAGCTAAAGTCTAGTTGACATGAAGGTCCTCATAAATCTCAGCAAATTATACCTTAAAAATATTTTGATGGGTAGACCTCTACAGCTGGACTAGCTCCAGTTCCAGTAACGTATGTAGCCACACAAACACTTTCAATTCATCAATATTCACCCAAACAATTTGCTTTCACCCAAACACCCAAGCAACAGAAGTCAATTCTGATCATTGTGAGTAAAAGGACGGTACTGAAGGAATTCTTGAACAGCTAAGCCTTGAGAAACACATACACAAGACATGCTAGAGGGTCCGTAGTGCAGAGAAGTTCTCTCTACTTCCCTGACTCACTCTTCACTTGGCTCCAAGGAGCCATGGGCTCCCAACCATTACAGTCTACATCTCAGCTTTCCAGGAGCAAGAATATAGTTGGCTTAGTTTTGACCAAGTGCCTGACCCTAGATCAGTCAAGGGAAAGGGTCCGTGCACATAATGCCTATTTACAGAGAGGGGAGAATGGTTGTGAACAGAGACATTGTCTTTTGCATTAAACTGTTTTAAAATAGGTACCTTCTTTAGGGAGTTAAGTTTCTTAGTTTCCCACATTACTTCTTTTCTTACCCTACCTATAAGACAAGAACTATGGGGCCTGTTGGAAGGCAGCTGGAAGTGAGGAAAGTATAAAAGAATAAGATGAGTATAACATATAACCTGACCACTCTACATTCATCTCAGCAGGGAAGAACTATTTTGTGATTTACTCTTCATCCTATGGACATGGGGAGCTCAGGAAAAGTAAGAGTCACTTAGAGGCACAAACTGATCCTGAGTCAAGGGGACAGAAGGAGGTTTACTCCAAAAGCCCTAACTAGAGCATTCTATTCCATTAAGTGGCCGGGAGAGTGAGTGATTCCTGGGAATCAGTGTCTCATAATATGTCCAATGTTGTTCTGACAAGGAGACATTACCTTTCTTCATGATCGATGAAAAGCAAGAACAAAGAAACAAAAGTTCTTACAAACATAAAACAGGATGAGGAAGAAGCAAAGCTTCTGGGTTGACATACATATGAAGACTATGAAGACTCTCTAAATATAGAAATATATGTCTTTAAGAATCAAATGTTCTACTGTTTCTTTCTGTTGGAAAGGTTGTTTGATGAGCTTGGTTTTGAATTACATGAAGAGACTTGTGCACAATGAACACTTTGAGTCTAATGAGAAATGTCAAATGGGAAGTGTAACTAAAAGAGTCCTGTTCAAAAAGTCCCTTCTGATGAAACCTAAAATTAGTATTGATGAATTTGGCTTGCCCAATTTTTGCTGAGTGTAATGAACAGGGTGGGTAGACGTTATTTTAGCTGTATTTCCTCAGCATGCCAATAGAGTTTTTTCAGCATTCCTCTAGCCACACATGTGGCATACATTTATTATTTACAATACATACACAGGAAATGCTTGATTGATGAGATAACCCCTTTTTCAGAAAGATTTTTTCCAAATGGGGTTTTATACTCTATGTGTTCAATGAAGTATCATAAAGTTAGTGAAATATACTTTTTCACCCCTAGATTTTACTTCTGATAAAAGTATTACAAGGATGATATTTTCATTGAAAATATGGGATATAAAGTAGGGTTACAGATAAATACAGATTGTGTCTGTGTATTTTTCCCTTTACATGCCCTCTAAGCCTTTGTGTACGGTATGTATACATGCTTATGTAAATATGGGAGGAGAAAGAACAAGAGAATGGGCAGAGACTGAGACTGGAATGGTGTTTGGATAAAATGCAATCATATTGGGTAGATCATTGTATTCCTGCAGATTTTAAGGTATACTCTTATGCCCGTATTGTATATTATGTTGTACAAGAACTATGAGTGTTCAAAGTAGCATCTATAGAGTTTTGTAAATGCTTTCAATTTAACTTTGAAACCTTAGTATTGCTATAATACAAATGTTCCCATTTAATGTGAGAAAGTAAATTTTGCTTTTAAAGGAGGGAACAGCATTTAGGATAATGTCAGATTCCTATCATTTGGCATGGTATGAGTTATTGGTTTTCAGACTGACGACACCCAAAGATAGCTCTCTGCAGCTTTAAGACTCCTTAGGGTCTTATAAAATATATATATATATATACATAAAAGCTGAGCTCTCTTTTTAGAAAATAACTCTTTTCCTTCCCAAATCATCACCTTATAGGCTTCCTTTCAATGGTAGTATCCAAAAGTATACTTCATGGATAATTATATTCACAAAAAGAAAATATTAATATATATCATATGTATGTATTAATATATATTTAATTATATATAAAATATTCATATATATTTATACATAAATGTGTCTGGGATTGTATGTGATTTGACACAATTATTAATACTAACATATATTGGGCCCTATTCTAAATGATTTACAGATATTCATTTACTCTGCATAATAACTCTATAAGAGGCATAATTATTATTATTCTCATTTTACAAATGATGAAACAGAGGTGCAGGGAAGTTTTGTATATTGCTTTAGGTCTCACTCTACAATGTCTGAGCTAGGATTGGTACCAAGCCGAGTAGAGGCAGAATCTGCATGCTCACTAGCCATACTATAGAGCAGAGGTCAGCTTATCTCACCCCTTTTTCAGGAAAGAACCATATAATACATATTTTAGGCTCCATAAGTACATACAATTTCTGTTGTATTTTCTTCTTTTTTTACCAGTCATTTTTAAATAGTGTTCATGGACCATTACAAAAACAGGCCATGGGCTGGATTTGCCCTGTAGGTCTAGCTGCCAACCCCAGTGTATTGCCAAATTTTCTCATGCAACAATTTTTTTAAATGTGTATGCAATAAATGTACACAAAATAGCTTTACTTTTTGTGGAAAACTACTTTGTTGACTGCAGTTTCTTCCAAAGACCCTCAGTCACTCTTTCCTAAGACCTGCCTTCTCTACCCTTTAACCGCCCCTATGGTTGAGCAACTGGCAGTCCAGTTTTTATAATGTGACCCCACCCACCATTCTCAGTTGACTGGCCCGTGGTGATCATGTGACCCATCTGGGTCAGCGAATTGGGAATTCTTACCTTGAGTGATATTTTCCATCTATTGTGCTTGATGGTCTGTATCAGATGAAATGGGAGGCTTTCCAGTGGCATGGTTTCCACCACCTGAACTGGAGAAGCAGGGAAAGCCAGTCTGCAAAGGGAGAAAATGAAGATGACACATGGAGAAGAGCAGAGAGGACACATGGAGAGAGGATCTCGATAGTGGGTCCTTCCGTCAGCTTTCTCCTAAGGCCCAGCTGCATTCTCATCCTTGGAGTTCCTGAGAAAACTCATATTTCCTTTTAATAAATCCCTCTTCTCTCCCAGCTATCTGGCATTGATTTCTGTTGCTTTCAACCAAAACGAATACTTTTTTACACATACCACTTTAAATCAGCCAACATTTTTAGGCAGGGAAATTATTTTGGGGGAATTGGCTCAGTAAGAGTTTAAGGAGATGCAGTCTTTCAGATTAGTCAAGAATGTCTTTAGTTCAGGGACCTCCATTTAAACATTTAAAATTCATCTCTAAAGTAAGATCCTAACTGAACACTTAGCAAAATGTTGTAGTTGATCGAACGGCACTCATTTTCCCCATCTCCACCGGCAGCAGCTCTCGTCACTCAAAGACGAGAAGCTGATGTGTATGAACTTCAACAATTTTTCGACTTCCTACCATGCTTCTGGCACTTGTCTCACCTGAGGCTGTCACATGACCTGGAATGGTGTCTGGGCCAGAGTAGTCACCTCAATACAGGTTGAATTTTAAAAATCAGGTAATACACATTTTGATGATACTTAGATATTTACATTAAGCACGCAAAAGGCATCTTTTTATTTGAAAGAGATTTTGAGTTCAGATAACTAGTCATAAAAATGATTTATTGAAGCCTGAAACTTGCCCCAAAAGAAAGAAATAAGAAAAAAGGGGGAAATCAGGCTGAGGGGAATCTTTTTTAAGATAGTTACGTGAGAAAAATGTGATGAATGTGACAACTGAAGGAAAGGACTTAGGTTGTTACGTTTTTAGTGCTATTTAAATAAATTGGGTTGCAACAAAACATACAGAATTGTTGAATCTTTTAGGAGCATCCAGTTGTAACTAACGTGTGGAATTAATAGGGGCTAGGTCTCCACCATCTCTTCTCCTGGAAGCCCCATTTAACAGTCACACTTCCAGGGAAAATGGCAAAAATCCCTTTCTCTTCTTTTTTTTAAGTGTGCAAGTGTGCTTGGAAGAATGGCCAAGGAATCTGCCAACCCAGTGAGATCAGTCTCACCAGCTGCTTTCTCAAGTTGGATTCTACCAGCCAAGTGGATCGACTCACATAGATGGGATGCTGTATGGAAAAGTGGGTTTATTAGAAAAAAATTCATAGATTCTTTTTAAGGGAACAATCACATGGACTTCTCAGCATCAGAAGATGCGCTGATATTTGTTGCCGAGTATCATCCTCCAAAGAGGCCAGCCTCATTACGAGTCCTCGTGAGCCTTCTAGACTGAACCAATGACACTGACAATTATTTGCCACCAAACATTAGTTGGATACAGTGCATTTCCTATCGCACATTCTTATATGTATACCTGAAGACCCTTTGATATAAATACAAAACACCACAAGACCTATTCTGCAGTTTCCACAGCTCTAGTCTCATTTCGTTTCCTCCCACCACACAACTGCCTTCAATTGTTCTTAACTCTGCCCCTTTAAGTCAGGAGGTCATTTGGAAACAGTCCCACCTGAAAAGCAAGAATATTTAAAACACAGAAACCCACTTTTCAAAGTTTGAAGGTATTTTTATTCGAGCACTCAGTCAATAATGACTGTTGTCCATCAGTTGCCAAACTCCTTTCTCCCTTGAGATCCTTTCTGTTTCTTTGTTATTACACAAAATAATGGTTCTTTGGTACTCATTTCCTGAAGAAGATTACTTTTCAGAATCAGACTTCACCAACAAGCCTTTTCCTGGCAATGGACTGCAAATCTACAATGTGACTAAACAGGGTGACTTTCCAAGTAACACTGATTATAGGAGAAAATAGAAAAATAAGAGTAAGAGAGTTTTCTGAGCTTCTCCACTGCATTTTTATGGCTGCTTATAAATGAGCACTTCACTGTCCTCGTACAAGGGAGAAAAGTTTAGCCAGAACAGCGATGCAACCCCCAAACCAGGACTTAAGGGCTTGCCAAAAAAGGAAACAATATCCACGACTTAGAGGGATCCATGTCAGAATAGGGATGTTTCAATAGGGAGAGTTTCAAAGGCTCTCAGAAGATTCCACTTCATTACAGATGATTATTTAATGTAGCGAGTCCCTTGGGTCTGGTCCAGGGACTAGATATAAGTCTATACATGCTGAGTAGCTATTGTATGAAGATGACAAGAGAAAAGGGAATACTAGACTTGAAGTCAGAATCTGGACCATTAAAACCTGCTGGCTTCTGTACTGAAAAGATATTCAACCTCAGTGAGTTTCAATTTTCCTTATCTGTTAATTAGACATCATATCTAGTTCACAATCCTGTTTCAAGAGCTAAGTGAAACAATCTGTGTGCAAATGTCGAGGCAGTACAATAGGCTTACAATAATGAATCAGATTTTTCGCAATGACAATGTGAGCCAGCTCAAAGCAGCTGAATGACAGCTGGAGTGGCCACCAAAGACACCCACAGAAAAATGCAAATCCACATCAAGATGATGCCTTCCTTGGTGGACACTCTTAGTGCAGCTGGGAATTCAGAGAATTTTTGTATCTCTAATTAATGCAATAAGAGGACAGTGGACTGCAGGAATGCATGTAGGGTGCACTTAAAAGCCAACCGGAATGCCAGGAAAGGCCTCTCTATAAAACCTGAAGTTAACAAAATTCAATGTGCAATGACCAGGAGCAGCAGGTATCCCTTGTGTTTTATGGCTTAGAGATTGTGTACCTGTCATAGTTTGGGTTTCTCAGAAAACAGACTTTGGGGATGGAGATTTGCATGAAGGGATTTAATTGAGGAATAACTTGTTTGAGAGAGCAGCAAGAGCAGGATTGAGCAAAGTGAGAAACTGAACCACAATCTGTAACAGCCTCAGACAATTCAACAGGGGCCGAGGGGCTGGAACAGCCCATCAGAGGTGTCCCAAATTGAGACAAAGGGAGCTAGACAATAGTCCCCAGGTTTTGATCAGTCATTGAATACAGGCTATACCCAGAGAGAGGGTGTATGTAGACTTGGGGGAGGCAGCTTTATCCAGCTGAGGGCATTTCCCCAAAAGGTACTCAGCTTCAAGTGGTCAGAAGCCACCACTCATGGTAGCTGGAGAAATAAATGCCTCACCCTGCAGCAGGATTTGGGTACACTGCGGATCCACTAGCAACTGCTCCTTGCCACCCAATAGCACTTGCTTCATACAGTGAATCCATTCCATCTGGAAACAACTTCCATGAGATGCTATCTAGTTTGTGCTTTTTCCTGGGGACATTTTCAAGAGGATAGTTATTGAGACAAATTAGAACTGCCTTTGCAGCTGGTCACAGGGACATACTTGGTACTCATGTCTGTTATCTTCTTACCCTCTGCTAGCACCTCTGTAAGTCTTGGTGGTTTACCATGTGTGGACTCAGACCCTCATTCCTGAGGCATCTAAGTCCCTGGTCCAAATGCCCCACTCAGGATGTAACTGCAACACTTGTCCACTTACTATCAAAACGGTACAGGACAGAACCAAGAAACATCCCCATTGGATCACCTGGGCACCAAAGGCACTCTTCCCTACCCAGTGTTATTTAAGAGCAGCCCTATCTTCTCCTAAATGATCAGGGTCTATTACTCCTGCTAGGATAATGGGTCATTTTCTTGTCTTATGATGTGTTGATAATCAGAGTCCAAACTGGCTAAGCTGCAATGACGCCTTAAAAAGTAATAGGATTCTTGCTGTGTCCCCTATGAAAGTGTCTGTCTCTGGGCACTTCTTGAACTAAAGAGCTTGGGGTTGCAGAAATACAAAGTACAAATTCCTCCAAGTAGGTTGCTTGAAATGATAATAAGCTGGGTTACTTCCATTTCCATCCCTTGGTTCCTGGGCCCAAGGATGCCACCTATTAAGGATACAGCCTATGGAAGTGAATTTAGAGTGTATACTGCACCTGTAGTGTAGTAGTCCATCCTCACAGGTTACCACCTCTCAACTGGCACCTCGGCTACACCATCAAAAAGCTGTTCCACTTCCCTTGTGAGCTCCTGGCTTCTGAGTAATATGGTATATAATAGGACAGGTGGACCCTTGGTCATGTTCTCAGTGCCATCCTCATTTATGAGTCCTTGTCTGAGGCAATACTTTGTGGTTTCCTGTTTCAGTGAATATAACCCTCCATACGCTATCAAATAGTGTGGTGCCATGGCCCCATCATTAGGAAAGGCAAACCCACATCTGGAACACACATCAATTCCAGTCCAGATGAATCATTGCCCGCATTCAGAGTGTAAGGGGGTACAGAGTAGCTGGTTGGTTTGCAAGGACAGCCCTGCGTCAGGGGCTCATACTGGACAGTCTGGGAAGTGGGACAGTAGCTAAGTCAGCTTTGGTGAGTGGGAGCCCATGCTCTGGGCCTCCCATCCCCGTCATCAAGGACACTCTGCTTATGTGCCTATTAAGCCAAAAGTGGAGCGGCCACAGGCAGTCTGGCTGACCTCGACTGTTCAAGTCATTCTCTTTAGTGCCTCCTCCATGAAAGTGGTTTCCCGGTGAGAAATGACGAGTGATACAAAGGCCTTCAAACTTCATGCCCACTCACACGGGTCATTTACCTGCCTGTGACTTCCCAAATCTCTTTGCCTCTAATATCCTGGTCTTTCTTCTTCCAAGCTCTTGGCAAACTGCCAACCATCCACCACTACCCATATCCATATACAGTCTTTCATCCACATTTTTTTCCACACTATGTGGATGCCAGATCACCTGCCCAAGCTGTGACCATTGGGAGGAATTCCCCGATACCCTTCAGGGCCACCCATGAGGAGGGCTATAGCGCAGCAGGAAACCATCTTCAGCATACACCCACCCATGAACGAGTTCAGACTTGTCCCTCTCCTGTCAGTTGGACATAGAGACCCTCCCCCTGCAGGTACAAGCTGAAATAGAGAAACTGGGATAGTGGTAGATGATAGGGTTGTCTAGGAGCATGCTTAACCATTTATTTGCACTCTCTGACCACGTTCTTGCTCATTCCTGGATGTGCCACTTCCATCTTAACAATGGATTTCTGCTGGCCCGCCTGATATTAGGACTTGATGGCGCAAATAGAACGGAGCTCCTGATGGTCACTGGATGTTCCATGTTCAGGTGCTCCATCTCTAGCAGGGCCCAGTAGCACACCAGGATCCATTTTTAAAATGGTGTATAATATTCTGCTACAAATGGCATGGCCATACTCTAATCCCTTGTGGCTTTCCATGAACTCTACACAGCCTCTTTCCCATCATACAATTACCTGTAATACCATAGGATCTACGAGGCTGTATGATCTAAGAGGCACCCTAAACTTGCTACATAACACTTTCCTGCCCTGAGCCCCACTTTAAGCTGGTATCCTTCTTGTCAGTTGGTAAATGGGTGGGAGCAATATTCCCAAAAGTGAAACATGTTTCCTCCAGGACCCAAAGAGACCTACTGCATACTGTGTTTCCATCTTAGTGATGCCAGGAACAAGATACAATATTTTTCCCCTTAGTGAAATGAATGCCCTAGCATGCACCAGACTATGGGACCCCTAAAATTTCACTGATGTTTCAAGACCCTGAATCTTTGCTCCCACTCTCTGGGTAGCATGTGTTGTATGAGGGCCTCCAGTGTATTCTCCATATTTTTTTCATCTGGTCCAAACAATAAACGTCATCAATACTGTGGACCAATGTAATGTTCTACAAAATTTCCAAATGGTCTAGTTCCCTTTCGACTATATTGTGAAAGAGTGAACTGGTAGACTATATTGAAGGTGGGAGAGTAAATGTAGCATTGGGGCAAGACCAAGAATATATATTATTGACAATTCCATGCAAATACAAACTGCATCTGGTCTTCTTTCTTTATGGGGATAGAAAAGGCACTATTTGCCAAATCAATGGGCACACAGCAGTACCTGTGGACCTATTAATCAGTAAAGATTACCATATCTAAAACAACAGTTGTAGTTGGGGACACTACTTGGTTGGATGTGTGGAAGCCTACTACCATTTTCTAGGATCATTTGGTTTATGTAAGTGCCAGTGTAGTGAATTAACTGAGAATATAATGAACACTACCACCCCTGAATTGTTGAGGATTTTCATGGCGATACTAATGTCTGTAGTTCTAGTGAATGTGCTATTATTTTTACTTACTTTATTAAACATCAGGCATAAAGCAGATTTGGAAGCCTCCGATTTGTCTTTCTCATTATGAAAATTCTTACCACATAGTCCAAAAAACTGATAGGGGTGGGTGTTTCCTCCAATTATCAAAGACGCCCTTCCAATTGTATAACTGGACCAAGAAAATAACAACCGGATGGGCCCCTAGATTCAATGGACCCACTGTGAGCCAAACCTGTCCAGTACCTCATTTATAACCTGACTACCATATGTGCCTACTTTAACAGGAGGGCAGTGATAATGTTTTGGGGCCTTAAAATTCAATATCAACTTGGACTGTGTGTCCAAGAGTCCACGGAATATTTGATACATTCCCCAATGTATGGTTTCCCAAGTAGATGGCCATAGTCCCTTTTGGGGAATGACTTGGGGATAGAGTTAATGTATGGAGTTGTTATGGCATTAGAAGTTCATTCTTCCTGAATACTCAGCCTCTCCTTTAGCCACTGGGTTTCAGTGAAGACTGAAGATTGGCTTAGTTCCTCATGCAGGGTTAGGAATTGTGAACTGCTATTAAAGCAGCTTCTCTCAGACTCCTGATCTTAAATGCTTGATTCCTTTGGTTAAATAACACTCATTGGCTCCCTAATCCTTGCCCTTAAGAATATTATATTTTATTAACTATTTCCAAAGCTCTCTGTGGGTCAGGTTGCCAGGCTGCCATACCGACCTTGCTGTGCATTACTGGAACCACTCCCATCTTGCTTCTGATGAGCAAGTGCCCCCACCTGTCCTGTAATACCAAGCTCCACTCAGTCCCATTGCATCCGAGTCCAGTTCTATTGCAGTACCCTTCTATCGGCCCTGTCCTCAGAGGACAGCCAGCTACCAAGCCTCTCAACAATGCCATGGCCCCTCTCACCAGGGCATTCCTTATCACTGTGGTTAGTGGAGTGTCCTTTAAAACCTCACACAGGATATAGCTGGTTGACAGGTTTTGCAGACTGCCAGGGCCTCTTCTCAGAGGGTTTTGATCTATCTATCTTCTGCCATGACAGCTCTAGCAGTTCTCCACTCAGGGTGGACCATCATTTTTCTCCAAGCTTTCAGATCAATTGCAGCAGCATGATAGCATCATATCCTGGGGTCCTTTCCAGGTGTTAAATCTTGTATCATAACAGAATGCTCCCACATCAACACGTTTGCCTGATCCAACTGTATAGCTCCTACCTCCCACTTGATTCAGGACTCACAGGATCCATATTTTCCCACCTCCTGCTCATATAAGGTGGCTAATTCCTGCAGCTTCTTGGAATATAGTTCCTTTCCTCCCTCAGCTAAAAAGCACTTCCCCTCCTAGGTTATGCTGTAATCTGACCCTAATTGTTGATCTGCTGGCCAGGAAGGTGGTGATGGTAATCCTAAGTGGCTACACATCATCCAACACAAATACTTCCTTATCTATTTCAAACAGGGGCACGTGCTAGACTGTACAGGGAGGAACAGGCCCACTGTAGGCTCAGAGTGTTGAGGGAGAAAAGAAAATATTTTAAGGATACAGAATTTGCTAGTGTATTGTCACCATGCCAAATCACAGGATCTCGCTTCTTTCCAATCAGTGTCTTAGCCTCAGCAGGACAGACTTGCCAGAGTGGAGATTTTAGTCTTCCCCTAGGGCTCTGCTACCCTGACCACTGAGAGCTAAATTATGGTTTATCTGCATTTGCTGTTCTCCAAGTTCAGGAGATGAGAATCTTTTATATGCTGTCATGGGATTTCTGGCTTTCACACTTAGGATTAAATTTGTAATTAATTACCCTCAGCCTATCATTGTCTCCAGTTCCTCAACAGACCCTAGCAAGAGCTATCCAATTCCACAGCCCTTCTAACTACTACATGAACCTTTCAAAAGCCTGAAATATTGCACCCAGCAGTGCATTCCCTTCCATCTTTGTTTCATTCAAGTTCAACACCACTGACAATTTTAACTATGGCTCTGTAACCACATGGCAGGAGTTATCAATACCCCTCTGACATCAATGAATGGGGCTTCATTTCCAGCCAATTGACAGGTCACTCGGTTAAAAAAATCCCATTCTGGAATCTGTTTCTTAAGTCAATTCCTGGTACCTAGAGTCATAGGTCAGATTCCCTGGATAATCTAATTAAAAAATTTGCACGGAGGAAGTTTACTGCCCCTGTGCAGGAGCAAGAGTAATGGGCTTGGATGCAGGGAGAATTTGAACAGTATGATACCTTTACACCCTCAGCTGACCTTATGTAAAGGTTGGGGGCTGAAATGGCTCTGCAGCAATGTCCCTAATTGAGGCATGGTGCCCAGGTCCTCCTACACCCATTTGGCCAGTCACTAGATATGGGCTTCCTTCAGGGAAGGCTGTAACCTTGAGTAAGACAGCTCCCTTTGGCCAAGGGCACTTCCCACACAGGAAGTCAGGCATGAGCCCTCAGCAGCCAAAAGTCCTGGCAAGTGAAAGAATGAGTGCCGCAGTTTTGAAAAGGAATCAGTCTATACACCATAGCATCCGCTATGTTATCTAAGAAACAAAGTGCCTGGAATTTAAAATAAATTATTATATGAAGAATTGTAATATGTCACTCAGGAAATAATGTATTTGGAGAAGCATTAGCGAACTGATAAATAACTAAAAAGATAGAGGAAATATAAATTTTTCAGTGTTAAGCATTATAGCAGGAAATGGGCGTCTTGATCCACATAACAGTAAAAGCTAACTTTATTCAACAAGCACTAAGAGCTTAATAAATATTAACTTATTTAATCCACATATAACCATATAAGTTATTTACTCTTGTCATTCCCATTTTCAGATGGGAAAACCAAGACCCAGAGAGATTAAATTATTTGTTCAAATTACAATACCTAGCAAATGTCAGAGCTGGGATCTGCATCCTAGCAATCTGTGCTCTCAGCCACTATGCTAACCTACTTCCTTTACGTGTTAGATCTTGTTTTAACTACTTTACAGTACTAGCCGTTAAATAATTTTAACAGCCCTATTATGAGGTTGATTCCATTATTAACCTTATTTAACAGTAGAGGAAATTAAGGCTAAACATTTATTTTGTTCAGTAAGATGCTTCCTGGTCTTCATTTAATTTATTAAATACTCATGTTTAGAACACAGAATCCTGACCCTATCACTTACTAGCTGTGTGACTTTAGCCAAGTTACTTAACTTCTCCAGGCCTATTTCCTCCTATGTAAAATAGGGACCTACCCATTGGGTTGTTGATATATTCGGCTCTCCTACACCCATAGTAAGGACTCAGTAACTGTTAACCATAGTCAATATCAACATTAGCAGCTTCACCATCATCACTATTAGGAGAACCCATCAAATGTCCAAATAAGCATTCCTGTTCATTTGGCAGTTGTATATCTTAGTTAATAAATTAGAATGAAAAGTAATTTATATACACGAATTTATTTACAAGGGTCTTGCAATGCAAATTACTAATGAAGAGGTCTAAATACCCCAAAGTGAACTGATAAAATATACTGATGAGCTCACAAACACTAAGGCAAGATTTAGCCTTACATTGCAGGAGTTGACTCTGCGAGAGCAAGCTCTCCTGCTTCCACTGAAATTGATGCACTTTCAAACTAAACAGTCTCACATTCTTTTATACTTGGAAACCACAGTGGTTATCATGGGTCAGGACTAAAGGAAAGATGACTAAGTTCTCATTGGTAGACTTTGCCACGTGACCTACACATGTCATTTAACCAAGAGAGATGAATTTTTTAAAAGCATATAAGGTCAAATAGGTTCCAACAAGCCTGGGAAAGCAACCTTAGTATGTTAAATCAAAGGACAGTCCCACACAGTAGCAGGGATCATAAAAACATGCTAAGAAGCACTCTCAGAGTTAGCCTTTTGCTATTGTTTCCAAAACCTGGTAATGTTAGCATAAGTTATTGTCTTGAGGAAAAATAATGGTTTTTGAAAAAGTTCTATTTAGATAATAAATCTATATGCAATTTGTGGAACATGTGTCACAACCCCTCAAGACCCCTGTGCTAGATATCTGCATTCACCCTTCAGATCCACTTTCTGCCTTCCTCTGCCCTGCTCTGTGTCCTGGAAGCTGATGCATATAGACTATCAATGAACTCCAATACCCTCCAGCTTCTTGTTGGGCTGATAAAAGGAGGTACCAGTGGGAGATAAGAGTGTGGGAGAAGAGTGAAGGTCTGTTTTCTTTGTCCTCTGCTTCCTTTCCTACCAGATCACATGATTTGGCTAATTCCTTACACTTATGTCTCCTGCCAGTAACCCTTCCCTAAAACTAGAGCTACTCTCTTCCAGGTCCCATCCATTTGCCCCTCCTGGCTTAGGGTGGTGGGCCCCATTGCAGCCAGCTCCAAGAAGTGGCAATATCAATGTTGCCTTCCCTGAATCTTGGAAAGGCCTACACTTTTCCAAATAGCCCCTTTATTAAATTCTCAATTATCCAACTTGAGTATGCCATTTATTTCCTCCTGGGACTCTGACTTACACAACACACTAAAGAAATGCTAGCCCCTTTCACTCAAGGAATACCTGTCTCCTCTCCATATTTGGACCCTGTCACTGTACCGTAAGCCCTGTACCTTCTCCCAATCCCTTCTCCATGCTGGGTTATCAGCCAGTCTCAACTCTCTCGTCAATTCTTGAAAGCAGTTATCTGTACAGCGATGTATTTCTGAGATCTAAAAAATGATCAGAAGAAATGCAATCAACCCATTTTGTTTCAAATTCCTGCTACTGATGTATTTAAAAAGAACTTCCTTTTATCTTCAACAATCTCTGAACTATTTAGTTTTTCAGCCTGAGTTCTAAGGAACAACAGGTCATTTCTGCTGGTATCAGTGCTTAACTTTTTCACTCATTCGCCACGTCAACACTGCCCAAGCTGTGGTCACAGGAAAGCCTGACCAGACTGTGTCCTAAATTCCATTATCATGGTCTCTGAATCCTTTCACTATGTTACTACTCAAGCAACAGAATCAATTGCAAAACAAACTGGACCATGGATTAGACAAGTTGTGTCTAGATTTAACTCTGCAACTAACTATGTACCTAGAAAATGTCACTTCCTTCCTCCTGCTCAGCCATTTCCTTGTTTATGAGTGAAAGAAAGTTGAACAAAAACTCTTCCAGATCCACAAAAAGGCTTCGCCTTTCACCTTTTAGTGTCGATTTTCTAACTTCTAATTGCTTCCCCTGCTGCATTCCTAAAGCTCCTGCCCTTGGTTCACCTTAGCAATGTTATGCCCTTTTCTTTTTAACCATGACTTTATCTTTGCCATATGGTGTATAATTTACTCTGAACTTAAACGCATGTGTGTATGAATGTACATACACTTCTACATACCCACATGGGGGATCACAACATTGGTCTACTTACCATATCTTTGAAGTACAATCTTTGGTAAAATAGGAGTCACCAGGCTACATGGCATACCTAAACAGACTCAACCACTGTCCTGTCAATTACACACAATTTCCAAAAGCATTGTAACACTTCAGTCTACAAACAATATCAGCTTTTCACTCTTTTATAAGATATATACAAGGTGTCCAGAAATATGTTACGGGAACTCTTTGTAAGAACTGACTATACCACCTAGCAAAGAACAGACCTGTTACAAGTATCAAGTTTCTTCTCCTCAAATGGCATCACATGTAATAAAAAAAAAAAGCATAAAATTGGGCATGTTGATTTAAAAGGGACACAGGGAGATAAGAATGCTCACTCAGGTTATGAGCTTAATAGGGTTCTGGTTTCCATACCTATTCTGTCATAGCAGTTTTTCTCTCCCTTAGTTGTGAAATGAATCACTACCCCAAAGAATCCAATCATCTGGCTACCTCATGGACCCAGGGATATGGAGGCAAACATTTTTTGTTTGAAGACAGTGAGAGTGTGCAGGGGATTGAGGCCCAAGTAAATAGGTCAGCTCAGAAAAGAGTGAAGGTTGTAAATGAATTACCTTTGACCTCCATACCAACAGTTCTGTTTTTCCCTTCCAGATTGTAACCTTTGAAAATGCTAAGAGCATGTTTTGAGAGGGATTTTTGAATGTGTTACAATCCAGGCCAAATCTTATAATTCCAAAGAATAAAAAAATCACATTTCCTTCCATGCAACTCATGTAAAAATATCCTGCAGACCTGTAGGAATGTATGGATGTACACTACTTCAGAGAAATTGGGACACCCCTCATAACTGGACCTAGAGGGGTCACGCAGCCTGATGAAGGACAAAGTGAATGCCTACATCCAGAGGTGCTGAGCCTGGGTGAGCTGAGCTGCTGCCTTCTAAGAAGTGCCTTCTTTTCCTTTCTCCCCACTCACACGTCACCATAGACAGAGAAACCACAAACCCTCTGCTGTCCATATCACCTCATTCGTTTTTAATTTTCCCAAAGTTGAAGCTTACTTATCATTGATAAGTATATAAAATTTTTAGGAACAATAATGCTCAAAGGTACATAACAAAGGACAGCCCCCTGGCTCACCACTCCCTCCCTCACCACCAACCTCTTTCTCAGAAACAACCACTTTCAGCTCTTTTTACCTGTCCTCCTGATATGAAACTATTAATAATATTGTGCTTATATTACTCTTTCCAAGTCCCAATTTTAACCACAATATATTGATTCCTAACTATGGTAGAGAACACTTCAGCTCCTTTCCCCACCCCTCCCCATACTTCCACTAACATTTTCCACAAGTGATAGACTACACTGTCCAGATGTGCATCATTTCATACACACGTTATTGTCACTACTGACTATTGCTGCAACAAGTATTAAACTTGACAGCATTTCTTTTCCTATAGAACCTTTAGCTCTTCCTGGGATTTGCATAGTGTTCTAGGTACCACGACTAGATCTTGACGTTCTCTCAAAGCCTCTCAATGCCGTTTTCTATATTTCAAACACAGAAAGTAAATTCATTAATTATGTTTATTTTCCTGCCTGCTTCTTGCTCCAGGCTGAACCGTCCCTCTCCAGTCCTACGGCAGAGGTTTCCTTCTGTCATCCTGGAAATTCCCCTCACTGCTTTCCCAGGTTGCACTTCTTATTTCCTGGATCTTATGTTTTTCTCTGTGAGCTTCTAGGAAACATAGGAAGAAGACTCTTTGAAAACCTGCATATCTGAGGATACCTGTTTTTATTTTACCCTTACACTTAATTGAGTCTCTCTGGTTGTATAATTCTATATTGGAAGTCACTTTCTCTCCAAATTGTGAAGGCTTTCCTCTGTTATCTTCTGGATTGATTCCAATGTTGCTATTGAACAATGCCATCTCAGTTTCTCATCTTTTGTGAGTGAGTTGGGTTTTAGGGTTTCCTCTTCATCCATGTCACAAGAATGTGTCCTGGTTTGCTCATGGCTTTAAAGACTAAGTGGGCTTTTCCAATATGGAAATCTATGTTCTTTCCATGATGGAAAATTTTTCTGGTATCATTTCTTTGAAAATTTCCTTCCTTGCATTTTACTTCCTGGAAAACCTATTATTTTGGGTCATTCTGAAATTTCTGCACCAATTCCTCAGCTTGCTCAAGTATTCTCTCATAAGGGTATCTCTTCACCTTTCTCTCTACTTTCTGGGGGCAATCCTTGCCTTCCTCTTCCATGCCTGTCCTCTCTTCTATTAGATTTTAATATTGCCTTTCATGAATTTACTTTCCAAAATTTCATTCTTATGGCTCCTTGAAGAAGTACCAATTTTCTCATTTCATAGATGCAGTGTCTTCCCTTACCTCTTTGAATCCCACCGTCATCTATTTCTCCCACATTCCTATTAGTCGTATTTTTTTACCACCTCAGCATTTAATGTTATTCACTGCTTTCTGACCATCTGTTCATGTTGAAAAGTGAAGAATAAAAGCTCTGTTTGCTGGAGCTGGGTGTGTAAGCCACAGAGCTTCACCCTAGGAGGATGGGACCTTTACTTGATCCCCCTCTCATGACAATGTCTGTGTAGCTTTTCTCCTACACTTGCTCCTCCAGAGAAAAATCCTCCAATTTCCTACCCAGGAGGCTGTAACCCTGGCTTCTAACACTCTTGAAGTCTTTCAGAACCCTTTGGGGGAGGAATGGCTAATTTCTTATAGAGCTCCCTCTTCTGCACATATACATCTTCAGCTCCCTCTGCGGTACTCAGTCACCCACCCTCCATCTGCATGCACAGCGGGTCTCTTCCCCGCTCACCTACTCCAGGACAGCACTCCAGTGATTCTCCCCTTCAGCCGTGTCACCTTTGCCCTCTTTATGTGATCATCATCAAATGTGCTCTCGTATCTCTCGCCTTAAAAACTATGACAAATAAAACCTCCCTCAGCTCCAAGTCTCTCTCCAACTAATGTCTAAATTTTCTCATCTCATTTTCAGCAAGACCCTTGAAAGAGCTGTCCATCGTGAACATGTCTCTTCCCATTTTCTCTGAAACTTTCTCCAGTTGGGCTTTTGTACCAGCATGGCCACCAAGAACCTCCACATTGATAAACGCAAAGGTCAGTTTCCGAATCTCCATCTTCCTTGATGGAGCAAGTTGGAACCCTCGATCACAGCCCTTCACTTGGTTCCGGAGAACACTTTCTCTTGTTTCTTCCCTTCCTTCACTGGCTACTGCCTCTCATCTGCCTGTGTTGGTTCCTTCTAAATATGGGAGTATCCCAGGGCTCAGCCCTCAGACTTCTCTCTTCTCTCTGCACACACTTTCTAGGTTATTTCCATCACGTTCATGGCTTTAAAATAATATCCTCAGCGTTGACCATTTCCATGAACTCCATATTTTTACACCAAACCCCTACTTGGCATCTTGGATGTCTCAATGGCATCTCCAACAACATGATCAAAACCAGTTGCTGATATGTCCCGCACGTTCTGAAACCTATTGCTTCTATGATGTCTAAGCAAAGGCAAGTTGATTCTTCTGGTTGCTCAGGTTAAAAACCTTGTCATCATTCTTGACAGCTTTCTTCCTCACACCACATCCAACCCATCAGCAAATCCTATTGTCTCGCCCTTCAAGGTATATACAGAATCCAGCAATTTATCCCTAACATCACCACTACCACTCTCGTCCACCATCAACTTGCTTCTAGCAAGAACCTCCAAACTTCCTTTCTTATACTCCCACCATTTATTCTGAACACAGTATTCAGAGTAATACTCTAAAATTATAAATTACATCGTTTCTCATCTCCAAATAAAACCCTCCAATACCTCCCATGTTCCTCAAAGCAAAAAACTAAAGTCCTTACAATTGCCCTCAAGGCTCACAGCCCCCACCGCCCACCTGACATCATCTCCAGCACTTCCCCTCCCTTTGCTTTTTCCACTCCAGTCACCACAGACCCACTTGCTGGCCCTTAAACTCTCCAGGTTAACTCTCTACTCAGGCACCTGGAACTTGACGGTCCTTCTGCCTAAACCGTTCTTCTCCTGTGTCTCCAAGCGTTGACTGCTCGAATGTTACCTCATCAGTAGGGACTTCCCTGACCACAGTATGCACAACAGCAATATTTCCCCCTCCTGACACATCTTATCCCCTTGTGCTTTCATTTTTCTCCTCAAAATGCACCACCATCTAGCATACTGTTCATACTGTTCTCTTGCTTACTGGGCTGTCTTCTGTGTTCCCTGAGGGTGCACACTTGGTATCTTTTTTTCCCCACCGTATTCCCAGATACTAAGACAATGCCTGAGACTACACATAATCAATTTGTTGAATTAATGGACAAAGTCACAGAGTCATATCTCAGGTGGCACCAAAAAGACCTTATTTTGAGAAATGTGAGTTAAACCAGTGTTCCTAGAATTGCTCCAATCGAAGACTGCATTGCTTCTGGAGCATAGGGTAAAGCTGAGACTTCAGGTAGGGATCAAGTGGCCATACAGGTAAAAGTGCAGTTAGAATGATCAGCAAAGGAGGTCTCAGGCCACAGAGCCCAGAGAGAATGAGACATGCAGCCTAGGTGAGGCAAACAGCTTCATGGAGCTCTAAGAGGAGGGGAGGGGGCTTGCACAAAATGGTAATAGCATTTCAATCCCTCTTACACCTTCCAGAAAGGACTCCAAAAACACGTCTAAGAAGACTGCTCCCATTGAAATACCATTAGGGTGGTTTGCAGCCTGACTCCAAGTCCCCAAGAACAAAGAAATAAAAGGCAATAGATTCCAAAGAGAATGCACAAAGATGGCTCCCAGAGAGGGAGACAGAGCTAGAGACAGGGAGATATATATATCTAGAGAGAGAAAGAGAGATGTGATACACACACACACACACACACACACACACACACACACACACACACACACACACACAGAAAGAGAATGCAAACCGTTCACCTTGGCTGGCAAAGAACCCACGTGTCCTGAGACATCAGAGAGAACCTGAGCTCTGCAAGAGCCTTGCCCTCCTCATACTCTTTCTTGACCACTTTCTTCCTCAGATCCAATAAACCTTTTCATCTCTTTTCAAGCCATCTGGAGAAAGTCATAAAGAGGTAGGCCTGACAGATGCTCACATCAGCTCAGCAATGCCAAAAGCACACCTCTGGACCCGCCACTCCTTGACGTGTCACTTGAAGGTTTCACTTGGGTGTCCTTGCAGGCCAAGCAGAGTGGACCCTTTGAACACACTGGGGCCACATGAAGGAGGAGTGCCCCACTTAGAGAAGCAGCCCTGGGTCATCACGTTTGCCAGATGCTCAAGCACACACAATGGAAGTTTCAGGGTGAATAAAGTGAAGCAGAACAACGGAAAGCCTCAGAGACAGCAGGCTTTCAGGGGGAAAAATACCTACTTTGATATTTATGAGGCACTGGTTGCCTCTTTTTTTTCTCTAAGGAATTCTTAGAAATGTAGATGATAATATGATGGTAAGTATTAAAAAATCAACTAGTTAATTTGTTCCTAGTTTCTACTTTGCTGATGTCTAATCAAAATGCCATAGATGGGGAAAAAGAAGAGGGAAGGGAAATTTGAAGAATGATTCTCCTTTTGGTGAGTTAGGAGAACTGCTGATGGGGGCAACAGGGACCACAGCCCAGTCCTCTCCTCTGAGACTCTGGCTTCTGGAGCTATGAAGGGAGGCTCACACAGCCTTCTCCAAAATCGTCCTCAAAAAGCATCTATATGCCTCTTCTCCATTCTCTACACCACATCTTACTCATCTTCTAATACCGACATCAAAAGGTTCAGCTGTAAAACCAAATTCCTCTCCTCTCTTTTGGCTAAATACTTTAAACACTTTTTTTTAAAGTAATGTTATACTTTCAACCGTACTAAACAGTCTCTTTCTTAAGTTTGGGGTTTGTGTTCATTTCACGTCACCCCTATCACACCCATCATGAATCTTTTGCCTAATACAGGTCTTCAACAAAGCATTCGTTTATAAAACCATACTTTGTAAAAGTAGGGACAAAGTCTTTCTGGAGGAAAACCAGTACATCCCATAATGCCAAACCACCGAAAAATGCTTCCAGCACCACCACAGCCATGGCATGAGTTCACTTAAAAATAAGAAGCATGCTCCCAAATGTGAACTTCAACAAAGACCATGAACAAATGCAAGATAGGTGATCACTGGGGCAGGACAGTAGCCCAAGAATCTGGGACCATGGCAGTCTTAACACATCCATGTGGCTGCCACTCCACAGAGCCACATACCATAGGTTGAAGAGGAGCGTCCTGCATGGAAGACGGGGATATGGGTCTCTCCACTGCCTCTCACACAAACTCTATGACCTCAGAAGGCTGATAACCCACTGGACACACAGGCCTTGCAGGACTCACCTGTCAGTGAAGAGTTGGACTGAATGACTCTAAAGTCTCTTCCAGCTCTAGAGTTCAATGATTTTTCATCTGATTCACATCAGAAAGGCATTTTAGCTCTGTCCAAAATGCAATCGTCCTCAAAAACATTTTTTGAAATCCATATCTTCAAAATTCTATGGCATCTCTGAAGAACTTAGGAGTGCCTAGTGACATATAACTGTTTCAGTGGCCCAACCTCAACTCTGGACACCTCCTCCAAGATCCCCTAGTTTCATCCTCTTGGTCCCTAGCAGCTCCCTGCTGCCCCTCAGCATCACTGCCCCTCCATGTCTCTCCCAGCGCTTCACTAACATATGGTCTCCCAAACCCACAGGATTGTCTGCCCCACTTTCGGTAAAGCTACTAGTAAAAAGTCCTGAAATAGAAACCAGATGCACACTTGTACCTCAGGATGTATGCATTATGAAGATGAAACTGCCACATCTCTTCCCAGTTGGCTACACCTCTCTTTCCCCACCTGGTCACGTGGTATACACCTGTGCTACACTGACCCAGCTTTAGATGACAATGAAAATGGTTGTATCAGGTTCCAGGAAGACCTTGAATTTCAGTCCCAGGTGAGCTGTGCCTGCATCAAGGGCTTTTATTCCCACCTCATTTTTATGGTTCTTGTGGCTTCCTCATGCACACGAACTAGTATTTCATAAGGACAAATAAGCCCCTTATTCCCCTCCCAACTTCCAAACTTTTTTTTCTTTGGCAAATTGGTTTCCCTTCCTCTTAATTATGAGCATAAATACTGTGAGATGAAGTAAGCCTGTGCCACTCTAAGAGTGCTCACCGTTTTTCAGATTGCCTCAGACTAGAAGGATGCCTTCAAGCCTATAGTCTAGAGGAAATCTCAGCCCTAGGGTCAATCTCTCTTGCCCCAAATGCCTAATCAGCAAGGAAAATTGGAATAGAAAAGACAGGGCTCTGAATAATCCCACAAAGCCCAAATTCTAGAGAACTGGCCAAGTTAAGCCCACAGACAAATGATCTATAAGTACAGTGACCCAATTTTCTGAATCAAAACATAGGATTTGATTTTTCAAATGGTGTAAGACTAGAACAGAGCATTTGAAAGTATAAGCACTTCGGAGACTCTGCAAAGTAAGATCACCTACACTAAAAGTCATAGGCTGAAAAACTTGGCACATGAAGTTTAGGTCAACAAACAATTTTTCAGTACCTACTATGTGTCAGTCATTATCTCCCTGTCTGCTTATTTCTGGTTTAATGTAATCCAGATGTCAAGTGACAACCCTATACGAAGACAAAACTTTTACCTCTTGTGGCTGCAAATTCTTTACCACTCATCAAGAAATGGAATTTTTCTCCTCCCCTTGAAACTTGTGACTTGCTTTGGTCCATTATATTTTTCCCTGACACTATACCCACAGGTGTCTCTCTGAAAAGAAAACAGGACAGAAATTTGTTTCCCCATTGCTATTAATTAGGTCACTACCCATAAAAGGCAGAGATGTCTAGGGTCGGTTAACGTTTTAAGCAGAGTCAAATTTACCCAGAAGCTAATGAAGTGTCAGCTCACCTACACAGGCCCCATCCAAAGCCCTAGGAAGTGTCTTGCCTTGGTATTCCCATGTGATAAGACATGGTAAATTTGCAAAACACAGCATGTTAACAGTAATCTTTTAATGCTGCTACCTATTTCCATTCTAGCTATTTCTCTGTTATACTGCCTCTTGAAAGGGTGGCTTCCTAGTGACCACAGACATTTTAGAGATCTGATGAAAAGGAAGTGGAGGTGAGCATAGCTGTTGTTTGGGTTCAGGCAGATACATTTATGTGGTTTACAGTCAATTCTGTATCTAGTTATTACTACCCATCATGGTATAGTAGCAGCAAATGGCAGAAATTCTCCCATGGCCCAAAATGCTAACTCACTTAACATCAGATTACAGAGCTGCAGGGACAAAAGTCATGTCATAGTACAGATGTGTTCTATGGTGCCCAGCAATGGAAGAATTGTCTAGTGAAGGAGAGACATTGAAATGACCACCACCAGATGCTGCTTGTGGAGCATTCTGCCAGGCCCCAAATGTATAAAACTGTAAGCAGAGGATTAGGAGATTAGGTACTTACTGACACAGTCAAAACAGAAGTTCTCCTTTTTCAGGAACAAATTTCAAAATGCACTGATGCCATCATAAATACAGCATGAGCTTGTTTTGTTCTTTTATTGATGGTAATTATATGAAATTAAGTCCAAGGAATTCCTGGGTTTGACACATTCTCAATCAGTTCTACAAGGAAGGAGGAGGTCTCTGTATGAAGTCATGGAAGTCTGGGGTTTTTGTTACTATTTACCAGTAATAACAATCAAATTGTGCTCAACCATCCCATAGGTAATAGTGCAGGCTTTCTCTTCTTCTTATGGAAATATTACAAAGCCCAGGGTACAAGAAAGGACAAACCAGCAGATGTGGCCCAATGATGTGGAGAAAAGTGTCAGAGAGGTGCACCAGCCAATAAATTAATAAAAATACTATGTCTGTAGCATGTACATGGTTCCAGACAGAAAGAGAGAAATGATAGGCAAAAGTCCATGCCAAGTGAAGCTGTCCCCTTTTCAAAGCCTTTTCTAGATGCCTCATCTGACATTCTTCTGACTTCTCTTTGGCCAGAAGCAAGTCACATGGCCACCCAAAGGGCATGAAGTAGAAGTACAGTGTCTCTTTATTGAGATTTTGTTTCTTTTCTGGGCATTTTTCATTGCTATTCTCACTACCCAAAATCCCAACCTCATGTGAAAGAAGAATGTGAAAACGAGTGTTACGTACATAACCAGCAGGATCTACCCCAGACAACAGAAGTATTTCTGTTTGCTAATTGTTAGTGACTTGAGAAAAACAGCACTTTGCTTCTGTTCACAGCCTCATCTGCCAATGATGAGAAGCAAATGTTTTGCTTGATGTTAGTTCACTACCTGGATCCACCATCTATTAACCTCATTGTGTATTGAAATACCCTGAGAAGGCAGCTTATAAGTTAAAATGGGTTAAAAATAACTTTCAAAGAAAACCCAGCAATCGGGATTATCGTTTGGGTTGTTCCTCCTTCTCCCTTCCCAGTTACAGTTATCCATATGAAGGTATTTGGGACATTAGCAGAGACAGCCCTACTAATATACTAAACGTCTTTCCTGAGTATTTCCTTAGTTCCCATGGTCCAAGAATATTGCTTGGTGAGAGGCTTTTAAGTTGGCTATCCATTAGGAAATAGTTGCTCCTTTACTCTGCACGAGGGCTTTAATCCACCTACTAAATTGAGAGTTAAGTTGACGTCTGAGTGCCACACCACAGGACCCAATGGGAGGCCCAGGGTAGTGCACCGACACACCTTGCATGGTCCCCACAGTGCTGTAACTGAAGTAGTCAGCAACATCAAGCACCAGAACTAAGACTCAAATGTCTTGGTTTCTGCTTTTTCTTGAATAATCATAAGGCACAGCAACCCTGGCTTGCTTCTGTACATGACAACTACCAACTGTGTCTGAGAGTGACTCACCCCTCGGGCAAACCTGTACTTTGCCTCTTCACGCACCCCCAGCCTGACCCTTAGGATATCTGCCTAGCCTCTGCCCAAAGGTATCTAAATTAATGATCCTCCCCCTATTCCCTTATTTATAACTGTAATAGAAAAATACTTTTAATTGTTACGATTATTTCAGGAATTTACATGAATTCATTAATCAGTGGCTTCTTCAGGAAATATGAAATGTAGCATAAGAAATCTTTCATGCCCTGAAAAGATCAGAAAATCTAGATGTGTTGGAAACATAAAAACATCAAAGAAGCAGTTATATTAAAGATAAAGATACATATATATATTTAATAGGACAGATAGTAAGCGCTGTGTGATAACTCAATGGTCGCTAGAGATGAACATGTATTTCTTTCATAATAAGGAGAAAAACAAAATAATATATGCCCAACAAGAGATATTTCTTCACTCAACCTTACATAGCATCTGTCTTTACTGTTGGCCCAATTTGAAGCATTCATCTATTTTAGCAGACTAGACCCTTGTCCCCCTGTCAGCAGGGCAAGTTTCCCAACGCTAAGCTAAAGGGGAAGCCCTGAGCTTATAGGGCCAGAGTGGGGTCGGGGAGAGGGGTCAAAAGAAAATGGTTCAATTCTACACTCAGAACTGTTCTAAGCCAACAGCTTACCTCTGCCAAATTTTCCCTTTTCTTAGAGAAATGTATGCAGGAGAGAAGTAATATGTTTCTTTGACTTTTTTTCATTATTTGCCAAACTGAGCAATGATTTATATATCTTTTTCAGTTGTCATAATGGCGTTAACATTGATCGAACACTTCCAGTGTTCTAGGTATTAGACCAAAAAAAATACAGATGCTGTTTCCTTCATGATGACCCCATCACAGAAATGAGGAAAAAGACAAAATCAAGGCAAAGAAGGTGAAGTGACTTATCCCCAAAGCTTTACCTCCTTCAGGGAATATGACACCTAGGAAATGGTGGAGTCATACCGGACTTCAGTCTGTGTGACAAGAGTAATTATGCATTACCAGTGTATAATAATGATAGCAATAAAGACTCCTTGAAAAATATTAGACAGGTTTTAAAAAGCCTTACTGTGCATTAGTTCATTTGATCCTACCAATCCTGAGTAAGGTGTAACGTATTAATAAATATGTGGGGTTTTTCCCCTCTTTTTCATAGGTAAAATGATTAAGGAGCAATAGTTGTCTGTGTACTGTTTGAAAAGCGCTATGACATAAAGGGAGACAACAGAGAAGAATAAGACGCAGTACTGAACAGCCCTCATCAAAAGGAGGAAAGAACAAATGCTGACGAGGACATGGGGAAACACGGACCCTCTGCCCCGTGGGTGGGAATGTGAACTGGTGGAGCCGCTGTGGAAACCAGCATGGAGGCTCCTCAGAAAACTGAAAATAAAGTTATCATAGGATCCAGCAATTCCACGTTTAGGTGTTTACCTGAAGAAAATGAAAACAGTAACCCTGAAAAATACCAGCACGGTCATGTTCACTGCGACATCATTTACGGTGGCCAAGACACGGCACAGCGTGTCTACCGACAGATTAACGGATGAAGAAAATGTGAGCTACATAGATATCTATACACACACATATCTCACACAATATATACTATATATGTGGGGCAGTTATGTATACATATCGTATAAACAATATATGTATGTATTAATATGTAGAGACACACACACACAATGAGATACTATTAAGCCATAAAAAAAGGAAATCCTGCCATTTGCAGCAACACAGACCTCTTTAGGCCATTACATTTAGTGAAGTAAGTCAGATAAAGGCAAATACTATATTATCATGTATATGTGGAATCTTAAAAAAAAAGTCATAGAAAAAGAGATCAGATTTGTGGTTACTGGAGACAGGGTTGGGGAGAGCGGGAATTGGACCAAGGTGGTCAAAAGGTACAAACTTTCAATCTTAAAACAAATAAGTATTAGGAACGTAACATTCACTGTGATCACTATGGCTACCACTACTATATTGTATATGTGAAAGTTGGTAAGAGTAAATCCTAAAAGTTCTCATCATAAAGAAGAAAAACATCTTTTTTATAACTTTATGAGGCAATGGATGTTAAGTAAACTTACTGTGGCCGTCACTTCACGATATATGTATAATCAAGGTATTGTGCTGTACATACACCCTAAAGCCACACAGTGCTGCATGTCTACTCCAGCTCAGTAAAATTGAAAGAGAAAAACAAGAAGCCCCTCTAGTCATGATGCCCTTAGTTAAAGGAGCTCTTTTATTACATTAAACTCCAGCATTTTACCATAGGCTTTAAAAAACAAAAAAAAGACAGCCCTGTTCTGATCTGATACAGATCACCACAGATGCAAGAATAAAGAGCTCCTTAGAGTTCCTGGGAGAATTAAACCAATGCTTTAACAAAACACACAACAAAAATTGCAGTGGGAACATGGAGAACTGAGTGATTCTATGTGGTTGACATAATTAAAGGAAAACTTCATAGAAAGGAAAGATAGGCTGTCTATAGGCAGCGATGGGAGTGTGGCAGATTTCTAGACTTGGAGAACAATGGAAGTCAGCTATGACACATACATGTAGGAAACATAAAGGGTGTGTTTGCGGGGTGGTTCAGTGTAGCCGGGGCAAGCCAGTAAAGGAACAAACTGGGAGTAAACTAGACGAGTAGGTTGGGCCTGAGGCACTGAACAGAACACCGAGGAATTTAGGAGCCCAGAATGGTTTTGTGGTGGTGCAAGCCTGATCCCACTGTGTTTAAGGGTAATGCCCAAGTCAGGAGTGCAGGGGATGGACCAGATTAGCAGCAAGTGACCTGGAGCCTGGGGCCACACAGAGCCACCCTACCGTGGCGATACAGTCTGTGATATAATCAAGGATGAAAGACGAGAAAGCCATTTTCACGTTACTCTTCTCAAACATACTCAGTCATTAACTTGCCAGTGGCTAAAAAAATATGCAATAGCTTCTCATTGACATTCTTCAACTGTAAAAAGCAATGATTCTAACTCGGGAGGATCCATACATTTTCCCTTAAGACTTAGTAAATCTTTCTTCTTTTGGAATAAACCAGAACTTTTACCAGTAAAATTCTGTGTTTAGGTGTCCCTTAACCAGTCTTCATGAGAGAAGTACACACACCACTGTCCTAGATTATCTTAAGGAAAGAGACAGGGAGGCCAGCAGGAAATAATTGCAATAGCTTTACTTAGAAAAGACCAGTATCTGAGCAGATAAAATAGTACCCAACTTTCCTGTGCTCTCCATGAGGCACTTGAAGTGTTACCCCACACAACCCATGGAGTTCCATAAATATCTTGCTTTTCCAAAGAGAACATAAACTCAGAGAGGTTCCAGAGCTTGTCCAAAGCCAGAGAGTTAGTAAATAGAGGAACCAGGAGTTGACCCCCAGATCTGCCTATTTTGGAGCCCTTGTTCTTCACCATGATTGGAAGGCATCCACTCCCCAGGGTGATGGCCCATGGCAGTACCAGCTCGGCCTCAGGCTGACTTGGGTGTGGAGGTCGGAGGGGAGGTCACTCTGGCCATGCTAAGGAACACGGACCGCATGTTGCAAAGATCAGAAAGCCATCTGAGGATTTTACGACCGTTGGAAGTGGTCTGATTATCAAAAATTGGTAATTATTGATACAGTCTACTTATGAAATGATGCAGAACTGGTCGAAGACAGTGGCTATCTGGGACTTTTTTTTTCTGGGACAAAGGTTGCTCAACAAATTGAGATTCTCTAAGGGAGGGTTTCCCAGCCTTGGCACTATTGATCCCTGGGGCCAAATAAGTCTTTGTGGTCGGAGGCTGCTTGGTGCAGCAGCCCAGGCCTCTGCCCTCTTAGGTACCAGTATCACCCTGCTTCCCGCAGTTGTGGCAACCAGCAATATCTCCAAACAGTCACCAAAGGTTGAGAGGCGCTGCCTGGAAAATGACCACAAAAATAACGGTAAAATGCTTGGTCAAAACCTAAACATAGAAATACTTATAAATGAAACATAGAGACAAATGACAGCAATGCTGAAAATCAGGATCCCATTCCTTGGACACTCTTTGCTGATGTGTGAAAAATGCAGCTGAACTGGGCCCTGAGAGCAGCATTTGAGGGTCAGAGTTCTAAGGGCTCTGCAGAGGAGCCACTCTGATACACCACAGAGCACTTGATCTATGTTTGTGTGGGGGACGGCATGAAGTTCTCATCTGCTTAGATCTGACTGGAGGGCCCTTTGATTGCTCCATTCGTACGTTCACTTAAAATCTCTTTCATGCCAGGGTTTTCTGACTACAGTCATAACCCAGCCATCATCCCAGCTACATCAAGCAGGATAATGTGGCTTTGCTTTAAGCTGAGGTCCTCCGCAAAGCGTAAGCGGGAGATTGAGATTCTGCTGAGGTTTCTGAAAGTGAACGCAGCAGGAGTTAACATTTAGGCAACAAAACACCATGATATCCCCGTTTAGCTTTTCTCCAGTTGCAAGCCTAGTACTTTCATGTTTCCTTAGATCCTTCTCATTAACGTAGCCCTTGCATGCCACACTTCTCCTGGGCTCATCGCTGGCCTCTGTATGCAGTGGCATTTGATAGCTGACAGATGAAATACCGTCACGCACCTCATCTGCGGCCACAGCACCTCCAGGAATGCGCCCATTAGCTCTCCCAGTTGCACTATTCCATGCACTGCTAGGAACCCACTTGTTTTCAGAAGGCAGGTGTATCCTTAGATCAAAAGCAGTGGAGAAATCATCATCCTGCTAAGAGATTTCGCTGCTCCCAGACAAAAGCCACTCAAGAGATGTGCCACTTAACCCATACCTGGTGAAGACTTGCGGCTGATTGTTTACTCCTATCAGTATCCTAGTCACTCTCACACCCTCACAGACCTGACACACCTCAGCCGGCTCCCACCCCCACCAGGCCTGGAGTGATGGCAGAAGCATATGAGGAAGTCGGCTGACTTCTTGACCCGACCCAATCATTTGGTGGCTGTCACAGGGATACCAAATGTGAAGCAGAAGGTTATGGGAGATGAGCTGGGCTCCGAGAGAAGTTCTGAGGGCAGCGGAGAGCCTAAAGAGCCTCTAGGGATCCATCCATCTTCCCGAGGCGCCTTGTGATCTGTGCTTTGGAATCAGGTGTGCCATCTTGAGAAACCATCCCACATTCCAAGCGAAATTAGTTTAATGTTCCCACATAAAAAGGTCCGGAGCCAGGTGGAGGATCATTATATGAGCACACACCGTGGAACTAAAAAGGTTTGCATGCTGCTGGAAGGGATTTATGGGGAAATTTATTACAGATCCACTTCTTATGTAAATCGTGTCCCCATGTGATGAGCTCAGTGAGAGTCGTTAGGGCAGGAAAGGTTATTTGGGCCAAATATCATTAGGGCTTTGCCTTTGAGAAATAAGATATTCTTCATCCAAACAGTCTTATGAATCCCAAGAAAGGGAAGGAGGGCAAAAGAAAAAAAAAAACCCCAACCCTTTGCCTTTATGAGAAGTCCATGCATTTCTACTTTCTTCTTGTAAACTTGGCTGAACGGGAGAACAGGAGGGATGGAGTGGGGCAGAGAAATGTCACAGGGTGGCGCATACCACAGAGCTCAGGGGCAGGAGAGGTTGGCATTTCAGATTCTTTCTTTGTCTTCCATTGTAAACACTTAGAGATTGGGACCCCTTTATACTGCAAGAAGCCTCCGTCACAGACACGGGAGGTGACAGGGCAGGCAGCACAGGGGAATGCCAAAGCAGGGAGTTGGATGCTAAACAGATCCAGAGTCTAAATCTGGCCCTGTCAATTACTAGCAGGTAATTTTAATAATAGAAAATGAAGAAATAAAAAAAGAAGAAGAAGTAACAACCACGAGATTAGGTGACTCCTGTATTCCATGTCTCCACTGGCATCCATTTCACGCAAGTAGAAGCCACGGCAGTCACAAGTCCCTCCTCTCTGTCCGAACACACCAGTGCACTCACTACGACCACAATGGCCTCTGAGTCCCTGGCACATGCAGAGCACACTCCTGCCTCAGGGCGTTTGTACTGGCTATTCCCCTGGAATGCTCTTTACCAGATCCTTACACTTTCTTCTGATCTTTGCTTGCACTGTCAACTTATCAGCCAAAGCCTCCCTATTCAAAATGGCAAAGGCTCTCCACTCACCACTCTACACCCTGTGCCAAGATTTCCTACTCCCCTTGTCCTGCTTCATTTTTCTAACACTTATTACCAGCTAAAATAACAATGTAGTCATTTGTTATATATTGTCTGTGGGAATTAGTACAGCTGATTCATTCAGTATATACAATAATGTATATACTCCATAAGGGCAGGGTTTTTAACCTCTATATTTACTGCCATATTTCTAGAACCAAAAACAATGCCTGGCATGAGGCAGGTCCTATGTGGATGGATGCAACTGATCACCTACTATGTGCCAGGCACTTTACCTAGGTAAGTTTCTCTAAGTCTCACTTACAAATCATATAGAAACAATGGATCGATTACACCCAGGCTTGACTTAGGTCAATCCAACCTTTAATAAATGTATAGTTCTTTAAACCCAGCTAATTATAATATTCTAATGATCCATAGTATTTAAATCAGATAACAGAAAATGAACTTCCAGCAACTGCTTATTTTTAGGAATTATTTTTCAGTTATCTATTCCTATATAAAAAATTTCAACAAAGTTTAGTGGCTTAGAACAACAACTATTTCAGAGTATTTCTCACTTTCATGGGTCAAGAATTCCAGCAGGTGTCTGCTGGGTGATTCTTCTGTTCCAGTGTTGCATCAATGGAACCCTCAATCAGATGAGTTTGTCTGGAAGCCAGTTCTGCTTCAGTCACATATCTAACACCCTGGTGGAGAGAGCAGGAAGGGACATCAACCAAAATGTCTACAAAATTGCTGCTTGAAGGTTAGTAAATCAGACTAGAAAGCAACTCAAAAAAGGAATCCCAAAACATTTTGAGCAATGGTAGTATTCCTGAAAGGGCGTTTGGCTTCCAAAAAATATAACATCTTCATGTCCAAGCTCAATATGTCTCCTGAAAGAGTAATCTTATAATTTGAGGTCACACTTCACATATTTAATAGCAGTTTTTAAAAATAACTGACATAGAGAAGAAAAACAGTCTGTAGGCATAAATAGGAGTACTAATTTCCTGGACTTGGGGTTAAAGTCATCAAGAGATACCTTTAAATATAGCCACTATTTAAGCCACTACTTAAGGTTTCAAGAACCCAAAACAACAACCTAATAAAAAATAAAGGGACAAAATAGTAACTGCCCATCTGGGCCATTTTGCACATTTTAAAATTGGGTATACTTCATGTTATCTCAGGTTGAAGTGAAAAACATACAGGTTGGTTTCTTAATATGACACAGAAGCCTATTTTCAAGAGCACATCTACCACCACAACACTCACACCTTCCCTTGCAATGATGGGAGTTATGACTCAAGAAAAGGCAGAGAAGCAGAACTCCCTGAATCAGTCTTATTTAAAAAACAAAATCCTGGCCCACCTCTTCCCTTGGAAGTATCCTCAGAAAGGTCTATCAGAACCTTCATTCAGCAGAAAGACTACTGCCTTTCAGGGAGCACCCAGACATACCGTTTCATTTATTTGGACAAAATAAGACAAGATAATGCTGCACATGACATGAAAGTAGATCAAATCAAACCACATGCATTTGGTTACGGATTCTGTGTGTGGCCGGTTTACAGGAGCCCTGGGGTTGGGGTTGAGGTGGGGAGAACAGTAAGGCAATCACAGGAGCAGGGCTCGCCCAGGAAGGCTCGGGGCCTGCTGTCCACCCACCTGGCCTGCTCTCCTCTCCCCCATCTTCAGGAGCACTTCTCAACTTTTCATTCCTTCTCCTGCTCCTCCTATATGGACTGAGGGTGAAATCTACATCCTTGTTAAAAAGTTTAAGTAGTCCCCAAGTTAGAATAGGATTCCTTCTGTTTCCTCCATTTGATTTAAAGGTTCATATCATTTTGGAATTTGTCTTATCTACTGACGCTGAATCTCACCAGCAACATTTATAATTACGAAAATCAAAGTTAACTGAGCAATTTCTATGTGTCAGAATTCTTCTAAGTGCTTTTACATGTATAATTGACTCTTGAACAATGTGGGGGTTAGTGGCATCAACCCCTTACATAGTTTAAAAATCTGTGTACAACTTCTGACTTCCCCAAAAACTTAGCTACTACTAATAGCCTGTTCATCAGAAGCCTTACCAATGACGTGAACAGTCAACTAACACATATCTTGTATGTTATATGTATTATATGCAGTATTCTGACAATAAAGTAAGCTAGAGAAAAGAAAATGGTTTTTCAAATTTTCACACATCTCCAAAAAATTTTCCAATAAATGTATTCAAAAACTTCATGTGTAAGTTCAAACCTGCATTGTCCATGGGTCAGCTGTACTAATTCCTTTCATCCTTAAGTTCACTGTAAAGAGAAGTCCCATTATTACTTCCATTTTTCAATGAGAAAATTAGAGTTCAGAGAGCTGAGAAATCTACCTCGGGTCACTCAGCTGGTAAGGGTGAAGTTGGTCACTGAATCCAGATAATGTGATGCAGAGCTGGCACTCTTGATACTGTACTAAACCATATCCATAAAGACACCAGGCTTTCAAGAGTGAATTTGTTTCACTCTCGGGTGATGAATTAGGAGTTTAGTAGTGAGCCTGCACACAAATGATGCCCTGTTCATGGAACGCAAGACTCCATTACGACCACCATTCCCAGGAGGGCAGCCCCAGGGCCTGAGAGGTGGCTGAGTCCATCCGCCTGGGGATGACTCCTTAATTCATATGCGTCCAGCTCTGATCACATCACACTCCTTTATCCACCTAGACACTCAGTGTAGCTCAAGAATTCAAGGATCCTTGTCTTTTCTGTTCACTGATACATCTTAATCACCAAGAACTAATGGTACTTGGCACATGGTAGACACTTAAGGGATATTTGCTGAATGACGGATGGATGTCTAAAAGGCATCCTAAATACGACATGCCCATATTAAAGCTTTTCACCCCTTTCCCAGGAAAACTTGTTCCTCAGGCATACTTGACCCATCTACCCAGCTGCAAGGCCCAAACCCTCAGAACCACTCTTATTTTCTCCCGGTATCACCCCCACAGCCCATGCACCAAGCAGTGTTTTCTCCATTTCCGAAGGGTATCCTCAGTCTTCCCTCTTTTCTCCATCTTCCAAGCAAGCCCCCAGTTCCCAGCCATGACCACCTCTCATCTCCTACGGGGCTCCCCTGCTTTCATTCCTCCCAGGCCTACTTCTAAAGTCCATTCTTTGCTCAGCACATCTCTTACTGATGAAATGGTTGGTCATGACACCTTGAACCAAACCCCAACTCCTAGCTTGCCTTACAAAGGCCCTGTGATAGGGATCCTCCTACCCACGGGGCTCCCTGCACACCAGTGCACTCTCCTTCACTCTGCTGTGCGAGCACGCAAGGCCATCCCTACTGCTGCACCGCATGGGGGACAGTTTACTACAAAATGTGACATGATATGCATGTGTATGAGAAAGAGAGAGACCTTGTGTGTACACAAGTCTATTCTAATTTATACCCTACAGGCAGTTGGCATTTAAAGGTCCTGTATCTGCTCTCCATACACCAGTAGTGGTGAACTAGAATATGAGAGATTCTAATCAAGAATTAATACCTTAAGTGCTTATTACTTAGCACTTATTTAATATATATCGTCATCCAAAAGCCAATTAACTACCAAAAGAGATATTTGATCATTACTGGTAAAATGAGAGAATTTCAATATAGGTGACTGGTTAAACAATATAGAAAAGCTCCACAGGCGTGAAGTGGGTAATGGGTAAAGGTGGGGCCAGCACTGTCAGTCCAGCACCCAAGGTTCTAGCCTGGTGGTCCTGGATGCCAGCACTTCATGGATGCCCAGTAGCCTCGCCAGCCTCATGGCTGCCCGGTCCGGCCGTCACGGCGCTAAGTGCATCTGCCGCAGAAGTCAGTCCTCTGTGCTGGGTATTGGCCGGAGCACCAAGGGGAGAACTGCAGTGCTGGGGTAAACTGGTCTTGTGCCTGCTCATTAAATGTTTGGCCACCGGCTAGAATTTCAGTTTGCTTTTATTGTAACAGTCATAGTTTGAGTTTTCCCAGAAGCAAACAGGGACACAGGAATTCAAATACAATTAATTTATTTGGGGGGTGCTGCAGACATGGGTAGAAGTGTGAGGTGCAGGGAAGGGAAGACAACTGATGAAGGGTACATTATCAAACCAGCTGGCACTGTGGGTTCCTGAAGCTTAATCCCTCAGGGAAACTGAGAAATCATGCAAAATGAACACTGCACAGTTATCCCAGTGCAACTTGTAATGAGCAGGGTATTTATATGCTGATTCTCAAGAGTTGTTGGTTGAAAGCTGCTCCTGTGGCCTGACATGTGCATGGATGGATTATAATGCCTTGCTGTGTTCTGGGGAGAAACCCACAGGCACAAAAATAAAGAGACTGAGGGTAAGAACTTGACAGAGAATGCCTGAGGTCTGAGGGTTACAGGCAAGGCACTGACTATGTCTGTGGATAACTCCTCACCTCCCTCAACAGTCATGAGTGAAGACCCACACATGCCAAATACATAGCCCAGATGTGTACATTTATCTCTGGTGACCAGTACATATCAAAAAGATCTGCTTGATGTTTCCCATTGGCTGGCATGGGGCATAAGTCAATTTAAACAGCCTCTCCTTCATGTTTTTGCTTTTGCTGGAATTTTTGCAGGCCATTTTCTAAGGAAATTTATCGTAAAATCTTGGTAAGAGAAAGTTCTAAGCAGCTTATTGCTCCCCTCCTTTCTTCCAAGGCCTCTCTGGCAAATTCAGTTTCTGGAAGTTCCTCCAGTGCAAACGCACATGGAAAGCAAGCCCCGTGTGCCTTCCCACCCAAAGCGAAGAGTTTTTGAAAGACTTTCTAGGGCAGGATAAACTTTGCTGCTCCACCCCCAGGCTCTACCACCAATGGGGGAGGGCCCAGGGCAGGTTATTCTTCTCTGTTGCTTGTCAGATGCCCATTCTGAACAGGGAAGTCAAAAGGGAAGAATAGGTGTGTACTTGCAGTCATATATGACTTGCTGCTATTAGGCACTGATTCAAAAACAAATAATTCATTTGGGGTGCGGGTACAGAGAAGTAGATTGCGTGTGTGTGTGCATGTGTGTGTGTGCACACATTTATGTGTATATATGTACATACGGTGTGTGTGTATATATATATAACACACACATGTTGGCACTGTATTTGCTAACATCCTATTGGCCTAGAGCCTCAGTTTCCTGAGCCGGCTGCTCCAGTGTCCAAGAGCCAATTGTTAAATATTCAAAAGCATTGTGAGTCAGCTCTTATATCACTGATAGATTGAAATTAAAGAATCAGCAAACACTACAAATCAGAACTTCTTTTTCCCCCAGAGAGCTAGTCCACTACTGGCCCAAAGCAAGCCGCACGGCTGAGGGCAGCCACAGCGACCCACCAGGTGGAAAGGATTCGGTGAAGTTACGTGACACAGGGAGTGGGGTTAGGAGCGGTGAAGAGCTGAGGCCCATGTTTTAGGTTTATCAGAGGTCCTCAACAATGCCAAAAGAACTGAGATCTCTTCCAGGCTCTACTAAGTCAGGGACCAATCACGTCGCTTTATATTGTTACTTATTTTTACTTGTTTATTAGGCCACTTGCCGTCCCAGGCGGACTCTTCACTTTGGCAGCCTTTACACTTCTCATAAAGATTCATGCGGTCTTGGATGCTAAAGGGACGCTTTAAATCTTTCCAAGGACTCCAGCTAATAAAAAGCAGGGACCTGTTTCTTAATGGCTGTGAGCTCCAAGAACTCAAGGGCTGGGATCTCAACCATTGAAGAGATGGAAAAATCTCTGGGAAAATTTAGAGGCGGAATCCATCCAAAACCAAGTAAGAGCTGGAAGGAGGTCTCTCAAGTTCAAGCCCTTGGCCTCATCCTTCATGAATCACGCTTCTGAGCAGGGCCACATGGACAACTGCAGAGAAAAATCAGGGGACTCTCCCCATCACTGTGCCTAAAGCCCGTCTCCCTTGTTTGTCAAGTAAAATTTACCTGTGACTTGCCGGATAAAGTATTAAATTGCTCCTCTAACAATAGAACTTAGTCCATTACATACTGACCAGGGAATTGTTCTAAAACTATCCCACCACAGCTGCCCCCGGGCTAACTGGGCGAGAGAAGGCGGTGCTGACCGGCACGGGAAGGGTCATGGCCCAGGAGCAGTGGGGACCTGGCATGTGCTTCATTCTGCCAAAACAGGCTTTAAAACAGGGCATACCTGTGTTAGCCAGCTTGGGCTGCTGTAACAAAAATATCACATCCTGAATGCTTCCACAGCATTTCTTTCTTTCTCACGGTTCTGGAGCCTGGACGCCTGGGGTCATGGTGCCAGCACAGTGGGGCTCCAGAGAGACCCCTCTTCCTGGTTTACAGTGGCCTTTCCTATGTCCTCACAAATGAGGGGGTGGGGAGAAAAGCAAGCTCCCTTGTGACTCCTCTTATAAGGACATTAATCCCATTATGAGAGGCCCACTCTCATAATCTAATTACTTCCCTAAGGCCCCACCTCCTAATACCACACACTGGGATTAGGGTTTCAACATGTGAATGTTGGGGGGGGGGGCACATATCCATTCTACAGCAATGTCATGCCCTCATCCTGTGGAAATACTGCACATTAGTACATGAAAGCTGCTGAGAAGTGTTGCAATAAGAGAAACTGCTTCACGCTACAAAGCCCAGCATTTCTCCCCTTACTTGGCCAGAAAACCCTGGATATGCATCATTACCACACGGGACACCATTAGTCTGGAGGCCATGGTTTGATGCTGGAAAAGGGGCTCCAGAGATCCAGAGGCCCACTGCAGAACAAAGGGTACAACAAAGGGCGTTATCAGGAACGTTTCACAGCATCAACCAGTCTCCTTGCCTGCAGACAGGAGATGCTAGCAGAGCCAACCCCAGGTTGCAGAAGCTTTAAACGACAGATTAATTTTTCGATCACACTCATGTCCTCAATGAGTCAACAGGGAGGCTCTTTTCAAGATGGCCACTCAGAGACCAAGGCTAACAATTTATCCACCACCTCCAAACCTACCCGTCACTAAACAAAAAAGACAGCATGGTAAAGCACACTGGCCCTTAAAGACACACATCACCTCCACTCACATGTCACTAGCTGGAGCAGCCACATGGCAACATCTAACTTCAAGGGGTCAGGGGGTTGAAGGACAATCCTATTGTATTTGCTTCAGAGGCCGCTGTAACAAATCACCACAAATTTGGTGGCTTAAAACAACAAAGGTTTTTCTCTATGGTTCTGGAGGCCACACCCCCAAATTCATTATCACCAGGCTGAAACTAAGGCATCAGCAGGGACATGCTCCCTTTGGGGGCTCTAGGGGGGACTTCATTCCTTGCCTCTTTCTTGCTTCTGGTGGCTGCCAGTATTTCTTGGCTTGCGCCCACCTCATTCTAGTCTTGAAGGTCGGCACCTCCAAACCTCTCTCTGCTCAGTCTTCACACAGCCTTCTCTGTGTGTGTCAAAAATCTCTCTCTACCCACCTCTTATAAGCATAAAGGTGATTGCATTTTAGGCCCACTGGATAATTCAGGATAATCTCCCCATCTCAAAATCCTTCATTTAATCACATCTGCAAAGACCCTTTTTTCAAATAAGGTAACATTTGCTGGTTCCAGGAATTAGGACCCAGCATTTTTGAAGGCCATTACTCAGCCTTAAAAAAGAGAACTGAATACTGTATTTATGAGCAGCTCTACTGACCATCATATTCTATTTCAGTCTCCCTCCCACCAGTCTTCACAACTCAGTGTACAGGGTTCTGAGCACTTTGCTCATTTATAGCTAAGCATTCATTCCATTCCAGACAGAGCCATAAATGTACATTCAGAGAGGCTCTCAAAGTACATTTGTACAGCCCTCTCTTTACTCAATTTATTAAATAAATTGTGCTTAAAAAGACACCATGTACTCAGGGATGTACATTGAGTTTGAGATGAAAATAGAACGGAGGTCACCAGGCTTGTGGTGGGTGCCAAATGCTACACCACACTCCATCAGCTATCTGGTTAGCCATTTAGTGGGTGGTCTGGTTTCTGCCCTCAGATATGTACCTTCCATAGCAACATACTCCTCAACCCACATCACGGTGGCCCAGCCATTTTCTAAGAAATTATCACTACCTGACATGTTATATATATTTATATTTACTGGTTTATCTATTGTCTGTTTCTCTCCACTGGAATGTAAACCTCATGTGAGCAAAATCTTTGCTTTGCTTACTGTTGTACATCCCACGTCTCTACCAGTGCCTGGCACATTGCTGGCATTCAGTATTTGTTAAATGAATGAGTAAGTGAGTCTGGGGAACTGACTTCCTGATAGTTTACATAACAATTCTGCTATCATGTTAATTTTGTGAATGCCTGATAATATCTTCTGGAGCATAACAACAAACTATGTGTTCAGCTTACTATGAATATGGCTGCAATTTTGTAAACTTCTTGTATTCTGTGATATATTTTGTCTTATGTTTTTAAA
The DNA here is from genome assembly GCA_032199065.1 of Smutsia gigantea. Lineage (NCBI taxonomy): Eukaryota > Metazoa > Chordata > Mammalia > Pholidota > Manidae > Smutsia > Smutsia gigantea. The sequence goes on along the minus strand of JAVSCE010003169.1, from coordinate 63,686 downwards.
CAAATTGCCAACTTATAACAGTAAAATATATGTAAACTTGATTATCAATACATTTCATACAGCAAAAGTATCTTTGCTATAAGTAAACAAAAATCTAGAAAGACTATTTACGTAAGTATTTTTTAATCGACTTACGGGTGGACATTTTCTTCAGCGCTTTCCTAACCACTGTTTTAGACATTTGCAATCAAGTAAAAACTATCCCTTTTAGCTTTCCTGCTTGATCTTAGAGTGAAGTAATAATCCTAACGAATAGGTTACTGTGTAAACTGCTCTGGCACCAGGCTCCATCTTATGACTTGGGAGCAGAATCAGGCAGAATACTTACTATGGTTTATGCAACTTTTGTTTATAAAACAAAGATCTCTGATAATTGGCAAAAAAAACAAATTATAAGCATATGAGAAGAGTGAATACATTGGGTTTTTTTGTTTGCTTTATATTGAATACAGCTGATAGAAGTGTTATATTGATATAAGATGTTATATTGATATATGGATAAAGAAGATGTGGTACATATCTTCAATGGAATATTACTTATCCATAAAAAAGAAAGAAATCTTGCCATTTGCAACACCATGGATGGACCTCGAAGTTGTTATGCTAAGTGAAATAAGCAGGCAGAGAAAGACAAACACCATATGATTTCACCATATGTGGAATCTAAAACAAAACAAAATAAAAACAAATGAACACACTGTTTTAAATTTTAAAAATGCCTGCTCTCCCTTATTTTAGAGATGCCCAGAAAAACACTACCGCTATAGGTGAAGACAGCCTGAGAAACATCTCCTTAGGTGGAAGAATGAGTGTTACACGGGAATGTCATGGGCTTCAGAATCTAAAGGCTGGCAATATATTAGCCAAAGTATATGTGTAGAAATTCCTGAGCTGATGGATCTAAAGTATTTACATCTATACATCTTCCATCCTCAACCTGAGTTATTTTCACAGGCCCTCTCCACTCCCACCATTCTGGGTAGCTCCTAATTCCTCCAATACAATGCACCCTCCTTACCCTCTAAACTTTCAAATATGCTCTTCCTTTTCTGGGATACTTTTCTTCCAAACAAATCCCAGTCTGCCTCCAACACTCCAACTCTTAGTCTCTCAACTGTAACATGGACATAGTAATAGCTGCTGTTCATATAAAGCTATTAGAAAAATGAAATGAGCTAATGCACACGAGTGTATAGTCCAGTGTTTGGCAAGTGAACACTGAACAAACATTTGTCATTACTTTTACTATTGGTATTCTCAGCAAGATAGTTTCACCTGGATAAATATGCCAGATTAACTATTTGGGGCATTTGGCAGGCCAAGGGGGAGACGTTTGGGAGCATGCAGTTCATTTGGGGTATTGAAACACCTAGAGTAAACATTTGTGTGAGATGGGTCCTGTACCTGAGGCTTACTTTAGTTGAGCTATTCCAAAATGGGGCATAACTTAGAACAGAGAGCATTTAACTGGGAGTGAAGAGCATTTAACTGAGCAATTCCAGGTCTACCACATGTCCAGGGCCTCCTCTTTCTGTCTCAGCAAGAAAATTTCTTTATTGAACAGAAATTTATTGAATACCTGTTACATGCCTAGAACCTTCTCTAGGGTCTAGACCTTGGGGAAACGACATTGAACCAAACAGACAAGAATCCCTGCCCTCATGGAGCTTACATTTTAAAAGAGGTAGACCTGCAATAAAGGAAATGAATAAGTAAATATCTGTTTGTAAGATTTTGGCAAGGAAAATAAAGCAGGTTAAGTGGGATAATCAATGCCAGTGAGAAGGGTGGACAGTAATTTTAAATACAGACGTCAGGGTAAACCTAGGCATAAAGGTAATATTTGAGCAAATACTTGAAGAAGGAAGACGCATGTGGGTATCTGGAGGAAGAGTGCTCCAGGAAGAGGAAGCAACCAGTGCAAGGGCCCTGAGGTAGCACTATACCTGTGTTCAAAGGACAGGAAGCCCAGGAGGACTGCAGCACAGTGAAGCAGAGGAAGAGGTATAAAGGCAGATGAGGAAGGGCCTCGCAAACTATTGAAAACTGTTAGCTTTTACCATGAGAGATGGAAAATCAATTTAGAGATGTGAACAGAGGAGAAGCAAGATCTGAATTATGTTTCTAGAAGATCTAAGCATGGTGTGGAATAAGCCTAATGAAGTTCTGCTTTCCCAGAAACCCAGAAGTTTATGAATGGACAGACAACCTGCTACAGACTGAACTGTGTCCACAACATAACCACTTTGAACTTCAGGGGCTTAGATGTTTTATCTCAGAGAGTCCATTGAGGTGCATGACCTACAGACCCTGAGAGGCTCGGGTTAGTGGGGGTTCTCTGGAACACGGGGATTGTTGCAACAACAAAGGCTCAGAAGGCAGCAAATGTTGGGGAACAAGCAGAAGTAAAATTAGACGTAAGGTGTTATGATGGTTAATCTCATGTGTCAGCTTGACTGGTCATGGGGTGCCCAGAGGGTGCCTGTGAGGGTGTTTCCAAATGCGATTAGCATGTCAACGGAAGAACTCAGCAGACTGCTCTCCACCGCTTAGGTGGGCACCACCCAATCCTCTGAGGGCCTCAACAGAACAAAAAGTGGAGGAGGGAGGAATTTGCATCATTTTTTTCTGCCTCACTATTGAGCTGGGACATCTCATCTTCTCCTGCTCTCAGACTGAATTACACCCCTAGCTTTCCTGGGTCAGCAGCTTGCAGCTGGTAGATCATGGGACTTCTCAGCCTCCATAATCACACCAGCAAATTCCTTATAATAAAAATATATATCTATTTAACATATATTAATTATATATTAACTTTTATATATTATATATTAAGTTCTATATAACATTTTATATATATGTATATGTGCACATGTGTGTTTAGAAGTCCTACTGGCTCTGTTTCTCTGGAGAACAGATCCCACCCAGGGATCTATTTAGTTGGCCTGGGTATAGCCTGGGCTTTAACATTTCTCAAAGGACCCCAGGGGCACCACATTTGAGAACCACTGACAAAGAAGAAGGTTTGCTGTCATCAAAGGAGAATAACTGATCCCTGTATATTCAAGTCCCCAGTCAATCATAATCTGAAATCTTTATTCTTATCTGCCATGTTTAAAGACAAAATCCAGAAACCTGTAGATAATATTCATTGTTATTATTCAATAGAATGTAATAAAGCCATGGATAATTAAAACAATTGAGGAAACCTTGAAAAAACAGCACCACTTTGTTTTACCATTGTTTTCTCAGTTGTCACCAATAACATTATCATTGCTACCTGGAGATCTGCCCTAACCCTATCCACTGGAGCTATTTTACTGACCACTTGAAAGAAGGAAGACATGGATCACTTACCCAAGCTGTCCTTCACTGCTCTCTGACAGCTCAGGCTGATGGCTATGTTTACTGCAACAATCTCTTCCCCGTTGTACCAGATGCCACAGATCTGTCTGCATAACATGGAGCTTTACAAAATGGTGAGGCTTTCACCTGCTTTCTTGGCTCTCATTTTACTGTTCCTTAATCTTCCATTGCAATCTCATTAAAATGGCCCCCTTGAGTATGAATGTAGAGAAGTGGGATGCACTCAGGCCTCGTATGTTTAAGCAAATCGATAACTGATTAGCTGTGTGACTTCAGGCAAGTTACTTAGCCTCTCTGAGCTCATTTTCCTCATGTGTAAAGTTGGACTGGACCAATAACACCTACAGTCCAGACATGCTGTAATAATAAAATGAAATCTCATAAGTAGAGCACCAGGGCAGGGCCTGGCACCAGGTAAGCACTACATGTCAGCTCTGGTGGTTACGATTCTACGCGGTACAAAAGGGAACACTGACCCCGAGAAATCTTGTCTGCCTGTTAAAGGAACAAAGTTGAGAATTGTCTGTCTCCTCCCTCTTAACAAATCTCAAGTTTATCTGGAGAGAAAAGATTCAGGTCAGTGATCTGCCAGAGAGCTAAAAAATGCTGAAATTAGCAACTATCAATTTTGTCAACTTTGGACCAAGTGCCATATTATGCTTTTCCCATACAGATTCTCAGAGCCAGAAAGCATCTTGGAGATCATGAAGCCCAGTACATTTTCCTAATGAAGATATGGAGTCCCAGAGTTTAACTGGTGCTTAGGGCATGTGGGCCACTAACTAGTTACCGAGTCAGAATTAATTCCCATGTTTGGAAGAAGGATTTATACAGCTGGAAACCATTTACAAAGCTCTTTAACATTTGTCCTCACCACAATCTCTAGAGCAGATCTTCTCTACCTTGGCACCACTGGCATTCGGTGCTGGTAAATCTTTGTTATGAGGGCTGTCCTGTGCACTACAACGTTTAGCAGCGTCCCTGGCCTCTACCCATTAGACAATGAAAATACTCTAAACCTTGCCGAATGTCCCCTAGGCAACCAAACTGAGCCCCAACTGAGAACTACTGCTCTCAAGATAGCCCAGCTGGTGCAAAACTAAGTTCAGAGAGGATAAGCAACTCACCCGAGGACACATCAGCTAGTAACTGACAGAGCCAGGTGGGGGTTGGCTGGGGGGATTTAAGATGAAAGTAGGAGTAGAGATACAAACGAACAGGCACACAGAAAATTATGCAAGGCCAATTAGCCTGGTGATTTTCCGCAGTCCCCTCTGCTGAGTGAAGGTGGGTAGTGTTCTTTCTTATGACCCTCGTAGAAGAGAAAAATAAATATCAACAAGAACTGGAAAAGCCTGTCGAGGTCAACTGTTTCAAACATGCTGTGCATGAAATACTAATATTTGTCATCACAAGATACAGGAAGTCTGCGTTTACTGTAATTATTTTTAGATGAGACCATTTGAAGATAAATAACCCCCAGGGTATTTTGTATACACACCTGAGTTATTCTGGCCTCTGCTATGAAATGAAGTCAAATTCTTCCAGGGCACAGTTGTCACCCTGGTCAATAAGAGGTGGTTCAGTTTTAGCATTGGAAATATACAAATTCTTTCTAATACAAATGGCTCATAACTTCCCTAAGAAGTGGTTACAAAAGTTTGGCTCAACCGTTTAAATTAAAATAGTTAGAAACAACTTTAACCAACAGCAGATTCAGGAACTAGTAATGATATAATGATTGTGGCTAAGAATGTGAAGGCTGAGAGAAAATAGAAATAAGAGATGTGACTTTGTCAAGGTGAATGATGTTATCTTGAGTAAAAAGCTAACACGGTCTGCCCACTGGAGGTGGGAAAGGTATTGGGTTACTGGCAGAGTGGCTTTGGACATGACCCATAGGGCAAAGACGCTGTCCTCTGGGTTCCCTCCGCAAGGAGGCATTTCCGTATAGTCACCGCCTTAGGCTGCTGGGAAACCTTTCTATCTTGCTTCTCTCACCCCTTGTCTGTGCCCTAATTTAACCATTTGGTTGGGGTGGGGAGCACAGAAGACAGCCAACAAGCAGGGAAGTAAAACTGACAGACACCTGAGTGACCTTCTAGTTGGCAAAAGACCAGAAATAAATTAAATTTAAAACAGAAGAAATTAAACAAACTTTGAAAGAATCAGACCCAAAGGGAAAGGTAAATGACATCCTCTATTTTAAGCTCTGTGGGGAAATAAGGACCCATATTTATGTGAAGCCCGAGAAGACTGGAAATGATTTTATGATTCAACTGAACTGAAAAAGGCCTAAACCTTTGGCACAACCCCAACAGAGATATTTAACAATCTTCTGCAGTGTACCATAGGTCTCTGAGCCTCAGTTTCACCACCTGCATGCTGGGGATAATATGACTACTCCAAGGATTAGATGAGATCCTATATGTAAATTCCTTTGCACAATTTCTGCCTGATGCAGAGAAATCACTCTGTAATCCCCCTCTCCTTCCTTTTCCAAATCCATACAGGAATAAGGAAAGCCAAGAGAGATGTGGTTTTTGCTTTTAGTCTAGAACCTTTTCCTTTATTGTCTTTCAAGGACACTGTGAATTGAAGCCCTGAAGTCACACCCTGGGAAAGGTCTGTTCTCCCAGCAAGATCCCAGTTGCTGTCACACTGCTGTCTCAGTAAAGGTGGGAGTCAGTATACCACCCAGTGACCAGACTGGGCTCATCAACCTGGGAACAGGTGCAGCAAAGGCAGCAGATGACACACTGGAATGCTCAAAGCCAAAACAGAAACATGAGAAGATGAAATCGGGGGGAGATGGGGAAATGTATCGGGCAGCTTCCACCTGTCCCCAGGAGAGGAAGGGCAAGATCCTCAGCCAACTCTCAGTGTTCCAGGTAGTGGCCCCTTTGTCTGATATTTATCTTTTTAGAGCTAAAGGCAACCATAGACACCATAAAATCAGTGGCTTATAGTTTCCAATAAGAAAACTGAGATCAAGACATTTATGATTTGCCCAAGGTCATGTGATTAGAATGGTTGTCTAAATACAAAATTAAAAATTTAGCCTCCAAAGCAGAGCTCTTTCCTAAGCTTTCTCCACTGAGCCTTGCTCTCCATCAGGCCCTGAGAAAGAATCATGCCCGTTTCGAAGAGTAAAGAGACAGCCAAGTACTTGCAGATACTGTATTACCTTTTCAGATGTCATCTTTTCACTCAGTAGAATAAGAACTGTGCTTGTAAGTGTGACGATGATAAAAGACACCTCCCAGTGGCCCTTTGGTTCTAGCCAGACAGTCTATAGAGTCCCCAAAGAGCACAGAAATCATCCCCTGTCATTGACATGAAGAGACATTCATGAAGGACTGCACTTAGAGGGGTGGGCAGGCTGGAGGGAACAAATAAAGGTGAGGAGACGCCCAGAGAGGAGCAGGCAGTAGCCCTCAGGGGCTGGGAGGGGAGAGTGGCACTGGAGCCCCTTGAGCAGCAGAGCCTGCCCTAGGCAGCCACAGCTACTGCTCCCTCTCCATCTGCTGCTGGTGCCTGAACTGAACCAGAATGGTCCTTGACTGAACCCATGTGGGAGCCAGAGGCACAAGATCACAGGTAATGGTGTTGGTTGCCAATGGAAATTAACCAGGATGGGCCCTCTCCACGACAGTGACAGAGACACTCTGGCTATGGAACTTGGGGGTCCCTGCTCTAAGGGATCCTCAAACACTGCCTGGACTGCTGGGGCATAACTAGAGCAGTGACCAAATTAGGGCAGATGGGGTAGGACATTAAAGCAGGGGGAAAAGGGACACCAGGAAAAGGTCAGGAAAAGGACAGGCACTGAGAGAGAAAGCAGTGAGAAGCCACACAAATACAGACATCCCTCCAAAGTGACCCACTCCCAGAGTGATGGAGAGAAGCGTTACCCAGGAGATGAAGTTGCCTTACAGAGAGGCCAGGAAGCGGCTGCCCAGAAATGGTGTCGTGTACGGTAAGTTCGCACTCGGAAACGAATGGGTTATGGACCAGTGCAGCAGTGAGGAGGGAGTGCCGAGGTTCTAAGTGTGAACCAAAAGGCAGCAGGGAGCCCAGGGAAAGGGGAGCTGGATGTGTAAGAGACTCCAGCTCTGTGCAGAAAAGGGAGTGGTCCTGCATATCCTGAAAAAGACAGGAATTGCCGCTGCTGGCCCTTGAGTACCTGCTGTGCCCCAGGCAAAGATGGGTGTTTCATCTGTTGGCATCTCATTTAATTTCATCTTCACCGTACTGAGGCAGCTATTCTTATCCTTGTTTCACAGATAAAGAGACAGAAGTGGGAGAGCTTAGTGGTTAAGGGCATAGGTGTTGGTAGCACATTCCCTGGGTTTGGATCTTTGCTGTGTGACCTTGGAAAGTTACTTTTCTGTACCTAAGTTTCCTCATCTGTGAAATGAATTTAATAACATCTACTTCATAATGTGCCTTTAAATATGTAAAAATAGTTGTAAGTTAATACTTATAAGATATCAATACCTGATCTACTATGTCTGGAACATAGTAGACATTCAGTGAGGGCTAGTTGTGGGGATTGTGTAATGCCTACATGCATAGTACTAATGAAACAGAGGAGCCGGGCTTTTATTTGTCTGACTCCTACACTCACACATGTTCTTCCCCTCTGCCATGCTGATGCCCCACACCAAATAGCACAGATATCACAAGGAACAGAGGCGTCTGAGTACTACCATCTCACAGAATCTCCTTCAGACCTTCCAACTCTCCCAGCCCCAAATCTGTATTCCCTGTGGAAGCTTGGGGTTCCTTATTCTGGTTCCTGGGATCCTCAGCTATGGGGAAGAGGGGGCTGATCGACCAACATAAACTAAGGAAGCTGAAGGTCACAGAATAAAGTGTGCCAAATGCAGTACCTGGCTTGGAGCTGGTGTCCCACCATTCTCTGCTGGTCCTGAATATGCTGCACACCACTGCCTGCCATGAGACTCAGAGTCCCTACCCTCTACAGATCCGTCAAAGTGGGGCACTCCCTCCCACCCTCTTAGAGCCTACTGTCCCTGGCTTCTCTGCCCAAGGGCACCTGCTGCCCCCATGCTGCCCTCTGTGGCCCTGCGAGGGCCGAGTGAACCCCCAGCTCCAGGAGCACCCTGCCCTTTCTCCCCAGTCCAGACCATGAGCCTCAAGTCTCCTTTTTTACCATAAACCAAACTGCAAGACTCAAAGTGCTCTGTTTTTGCAAGTCGTACAATGAGAATCTCTGATAAACTCTCACAGCCGCTACCACATGTGCTATGGACCGAATGTGTCTGCTCCGGATGGAAATGTGAACCCTAAATCCCCGTGGAGATGGTGTCAGGCGGTGGGCCTTTGGGAAGTAATTGGGTCATGAGCATGGAGCCTCATGAACAGGACTCAGGCGCTTACGAAAAAAGACAGGAGAGAAATGACATCTTTTTCTCTGTGCCATGTGAGAATGCAATGAGAAAAGCCATGTGCAAACGAGCAGGAGGCCCCTTCCTGAGCCCTGAATCCACTGGTGCCTGGATCTTGGACTTCCCAGCCTCCAGGACTGTGGAAAATAAATTCCTGTTGTTTATGCCACCCAATCTGTGTTATCTGGTATAGCAGCCCAAACTGACAAAGCCTGCAGAAAAGGAAGAAAGGAAAGAAGGGAAGCCATTAGTCCTAATGGTTCGAAGACTATAGCAACTTCTCCTGGGTCACTTCACACTTCACCCCTTAAGTAGTTCCCTGGCATATAAGGCCACTGCTGAACTTGCAGTGGTTTCTCTGGAGAGGAATTTTTCTAGCCACTAAAACCCCGGCCCTTCAACATCAATAGTCTAGAGCACAGTCTGTCATGGCACCAAAAACACTGAAATTTTAACCCCAGTCCGCTCTCTAATTGATAGCAACTTGGGAAAGCTACCAAACCTCTCTGCCTCGTTCCTTTGCCTTCTGAGTGACAATGACAGCTATTGCCTGCAGGGCTGCTGGAGGTCGGGGCAAGATGCAGCAGGCAAAGCGCCTGCACAGTCCTGACCTTCCTCCCTTTCGAGATGCGGCAGCCAACAAGAGCCAACTTCCTAGGACGGCCCGCCTCCTCCCTGTAGAAAATTCACTCACAAATACTCTGACACCACCCTGTGCTATCCATGGTGGACCACCTGAAGGCAAGGGGAGTGGAGGGGAAGCCAAGAAGTGGCCAAGAAATCACATCCGCCACATGCTTCTCCCCCTTCTCTGCATCCTCCGTGCTTCAGCACTTCCTTGCATCCCCAGCCAGCCTTACTGTAAAGCCGTGTCACCAGTAAGTCCTAGCTCCCCAGTGGAGTGGGAGCTCCCAATAGCCTGGGAAGAACTCCCAGCAGGCAGGCTCTTCCGCACCTCCCTGCATGCCTGGCTGAGTGCTGCGCCAGTAAAGGGAAATGCTGACTGCAGGAAGTCCCCGTGAACCAAGAGAGTTTCAAGTTTCCATCATATGGACAGTGTTACCTTAAAAAAAAAAAAAGAATCATGTATTAAGCTTCTTGTGCCTGAAAGATTTGGTTTTGTCTTAAAATGTCTTCTGGAAACGAGTCAAGTAAATGATAGCTCAAAAACCTTTCCAGACCTGGGAGTCAGTGATTCTCTGCCATTGATAGAGCCCCTAGAGTCCAACCTATATAAAGTGGTGAAACAGCTAAGAAAACTATTTGTGGGAAGGAGGGAGTATTTTGATATTTAATGGTGTTACCAGAAAATGTCACCCTATTTGCAGAGCAGAATCCCTTTGCGGCTCAAATGGCTAAAAGAAAGTGATTTATCCCCCTAAATCCCAGAAAATGGGGATCTCATAATCATAGCAGAAAGGCTGTGGTCCACAGAAAAGGCTGAACACAGCAGAGAGAAGCAGCAGGCTAGGCCAGCAGAGTGACTGGTGGGACAGCTGCAGGGCCTTGCGCTCAAAGGCCACCAGGGTTAACAAGTAAGGAAAACTGACAGCATTTTGCAGGGTGCACTGCATAGCTTCAAAGCCCTCATGGTAAATCATCCACTAAAGCCTCCCGTTAGAACTGGTTCAAAAACAGAAACTCAGGAGTAATGGCCTTAAAACCAATAAAAGAGGGCCCTATCCTTGCCTTTGAGGGACAAGAACCAAACAGAGCACCCAAAACAGCACCAGCGGAATCTGGGACAAGCAGGCAGAGCTCAGGAAGGAGCCCTTGCTTGAACTAGTCACGTAAAGCAGTGCTATAATTTAATACAGGCAACCTCGGAGAGAAGGCAGGGCACTCCCAGATCACCACAATAAAACCAACATTGCAATAAAGTGAGTCAAAGGATTTTTTTGGTTCCCCAATGCATATAAAAGTTATGTTTACGTGATACTGTAGCCTAACAGCATTATACGTAAAAATCAACGTACATACTTTAATTTCAAAAAACTTCATTGTTAAAAAAACTCTCACCACCCTCTGAGCTTTCAGCTAGTCATAATCTTTTTGCTGGTGGAGGGTCTCGCCTCGATGTCCATGGCGACTGCCTGATCAGGGGGATGGCTGCTGAAGGTTGGGGTGGCTGGGGCAATTTCTTAAAATAAGACAACAGTGAAGTTTGCTATTGAAAGATCCTTCCTTTCACCAACGATTTCTCTGTAGCATCTGTGATGCTGTTTGATAGGATTTTGCCCACAGAACTTTTCTTGCCTGCCATTACTTTATCATCTAGGTTTATATAATGTCCTAAATCTTTCATTGTCATGTCAACCATTTTCACAGCATCTTCACCAGGAGTAGTTTCCATCTCAAGAAACCACTTTCTTTGCTCATCCATAAGAAGCAACTCCTCATCCTTTCAAATTTTACCATGAGATGGAAGCAATTCAGCCACATCTTCAGGCTCCACTTCTAATTCTCATTCTCTTGCTGTTTCCACCACATCTGCGGTTATGTCCTGCACTGAAGTCTTGAACCCCTCAACCTCATCCATTAGGGTTGGAATAAACTTCTTCCAAACTCCTGTTAATGTTTATATTTTGACCTCATCCTATGAATCATGAATGCTCTTATGGTATGGGAATCCTTTCCAGTAGGTTTCCAACTGACTTTGCCAGATCCATCAGAGGGCTCACACTATCTATGCGGCTATAGCCTTACAAAATGTATTTTTCTTAAACAGTAAGACCCAAAAGTCAGAATGATTCCTTGATCCAATGGATGTTGAGTTAGCAGGTATGAAAACAGCATTAATCTCAGTGTCCATCTGCATCAGAGCTCTAGGTGCACTGTCCATGAGAATAATATTTCGAAAGAAATCATTTTTTTCTGAGTGGCACATCTCAACAGTGGGCTTAAAATATGCAGTAAACCATGTGCTAAACAGATGTGCTGTCATCCAGGCTTTGTTGTTCCATGTATAGAGCATGATTCTTAAGGGCCCTAGGGTTTTTGGAATGGCCAAGGAGCATTGGCTTCAACTTAAAGTCACCAGCTGCATTAGCCCCTAACAAGAGAGGCAGCCTGTCCCCTGAAACTTTGAAGCCAGCAGGCACTGACTTCTCCCCTCTAGCTATGAAAGCCCTAGATGGCATCTTCTTCCAATATAAGTCTATTTCATATACACTGAAAATCTGCTGAGTGTAGCCACCTTCATGAAGTGTCTCAGCTCGATCTTCTGGGTAACTTGCTGAGGCTTTTACATCAGCATGTACTACTTCACCCTGCACTTTTATGTTATAGAGATGTCTTCTTTCCTTAAACCTCACAAACCAACCTCTGCTACCTTCAAACTTTTCTTCTGCAGCTTCCTCACCTCTCTCAGCCTTCAAAGAATTGAAGGGAGTTAGGGCCTTGCTCTGGGTTAGGTTTAGGCTGAAGGGAATACTGGGGCTGGTTTGATCTTCTATCCAGACCACTGAAACTTTCTCCATCTCAGCAATAAGGCTATTCCCCTTCTTTACCATTCATGTATTCACTGGAGTAGCACTTTTGATTTTCTTCAAGAACTTTCTCTTTGTACTCACAACTTGGCTAATTGTCTGGTGCAAGAGATCTAGCTTTGGGCCTGTCTCAGCTTTTGATGTGCCTTCCTCATGAAGCTTAATCATTTCCAGCTTTGATTTAAAGAGAGAGACATGCAACTCTGCCTTTCACTTGAACACCTAGTCTGTTGTAGGGGTGTTAATCATCTCAGTACTGTTGCACTTTAGGGAATAGGGAGGCCTGGAGAGAGGGAGAAAGATGGGGCAAAGGCCAGTCACATGGGGTGATAAGAACACATACAACACCTATCAATTAAGTTTGCAGGCTCATACAGGACAGTTCACGGCTCCCCAAAGCAGTTATGATAGTAGCCTCAAAAATCACGGATCACAGGTCACCATAAAAAGAAGAAGAAGGTATGAAATATTGTGAGAATTTTACAAAGTGTAATGCTGAGACACAAAATGAGCAAATTCTGTTGGAAAAAACAGTGCTGACAGACTTGCTTGATGCAGGGTTGCCTCAAACCTTCAATTTGTAAAAATGCAGTATCCGTGAAGCATAATAAAATGAGGTGTGGCCGTATCTACTATATAGTTGGTATTCATTCCTTTAAACATTCAATATTGCTTTCAAATCAGAGTGGAATTCTGATCTCCATAAAACTTTTTATCATAATAAAAAAGAAAACACTCAAATTTAAGAGTTCTTCCTCTGAGCCAGAGCGTGTGTGATAAGTGCTTCACGGCATTACCTCATGTGATTCTCAGCACACCCCTACGCTGCGGGTACCACCATTATCCCTATGCCATGGAGAAAGAAAGTGGGACTCAGAGAGGAAAGAGCTTTTCTAGGCCACACAAATAAAAGGAGCAACACCAGGATTTGAACCCAGAGAAAGTGAAACTACAAGAGCAGAGACTTTCAAAGTCCAGGGGGGTTATTCGGGGATCTTGTTAAAATGGCAGGCTCTCAGGCCATGCCCCCAGAGTTTTGGATTCAGCAGAATGGTGGTGGAGTCCAGGATCTCCAGCCTCCCTAAGAGGATTCTGATGGGCCTGGTCTGGAAGGATGCTTTGCTCAAAGATTCACTACATCATAATGTCTCTTTCGCTAATCTTCAAAAAGCTCCATACTAAAGATACCATGTGTGAATACCCGTGCTGGGAGGACTAAGCTGTTACAGTCAAGTTCCGGAATCCCAGAACGGGCCAAAGCAGGTCTACTATGCCTTAGAGAATTTTCTCTCTTTGTGGCTTCTTCTCTGCTTGGCCTGTTCCACACGTATGATAGCCTGTTGCGTTTCACTTCAAAAGAGAAGGCAGCAGAATAGCATTAAGGAAGAGGTATCTACTCGAACCACAAGAAGGATCCAGAAAACTTGCTCTGTTCCCGTTCACTGAGATGAATCCAAGCACTGAAAGTTTCAATTCAAAGACTTCAAAACCATCTTTTATTTTACATTTAGCAAGATTTTTTTAGTTAAAAAGTCTAATAAATGGTAGGATTTAAGATCATCTTAAAATGTATGAGACTTAATTGATAGGATCAGTTCAAGAAATAATTTACAGGTCACCAGGGAGCTATTTTTATTATTGGGAATAGGTTTTCCCAGTTTGCTTTGGCTGTGTTACTTCGGCTTGGGACGCTGTCTAAGGATTACCTACTTTTTCCTAATAGAGTTGTATTTCTTAGTAGGTTTTTCATATCAGTGTTTAACACTGGTTTTGTATTTTTAATAATGGATTTTATAAGTTTAATTCCATTTAGAATTTGAGGTTGCCCTGCTAATACTTTTTATCAACTGCAAAAGTTGCAATTGATGATACTCACATGATTTTCCTAAAATGATTTATTTTTCTAATTTCTCTGATAATAAATATGACTCTCCCTCAAATTTCTTATCTAATATCTTCATGTTGCTAGCTTAATAGCTCCACTGATCATTACTCCATTCAGTCTTAAATAAGTTTACTAAATACTGTTGTTAGAGAGGTAATCACACAAAAATTTTTGTTTCTTCATGCACAATATGAGAGGCTGCAGAGTTACCAGCTTCTCTCTACAGACATTGTCCAATTGGTATGGCACAATGTAGTCACTTCTGTATTTCTAGAATAATGTTTTTTAAAGTGTCTTGTATGCTACTCTTGAAAAAGCGACGCCTAAGGACAGAAGAGGCTTTAAAAAGCCATTTTTCTCTATTCATTCTGTCGCACTGGAGCCAGTATTTTACCATCCCAGGCTACAATTCTCACCTTACCTACTTCAATAAACCTGTCATCTCTGTGAATCCAACATCATGCAATACAGAAGTCCACACATCATCACAGCGTCTTTTTGCATGTAGAGAGCCTCCGAACTGTCGGCTGTCCCTGCGTGTCCGTGCGCTCGCAATTTACAGCCTCCCCAGACTGAAGTGGGGCTGGAAGAGCAAGTTAGGGAAGACCTCTCAAGACAGCATGAGCTCATCTGCGTCTTCTGAAGACGGTCTCCTAAAGCATGTGTCTGTATAACTGAGATACTATAGCCTAAGAGGAACAAACTATTGGTGTCCTGTGGGGAAGGCCTGTGGGACAGAAGCAACACAGGCACAGTTCCCCAGGAGGAGCCCGCATTCCCCAACAGCCTCTTCGGCAGCCCCAGGAACTGGGGAGCCTGGCCAACGACCTGGAAGTGCTCACAAAAACCTGGAAGTAGGGCCACACCAGGAAGCAAGGAGGCGCCCAGCAGCATCTTTGAAAGAGGCTTTGCAGCCCACATCTCACAGTCTCCAGGCACCAGAACTTACAAAGCAGTGAAGTTCTGGCAAACAAAGCAGAGAATGTACACAGCTTTCTCTCTGCAGGAACTGGAAAGATCATTTTATACTTTAAAAAAAAGGCTTTCCTGTTTTTAAATATGTTAAAAATAATATGGATTGGGGAAACTCCCCAACCTCTTTATGAAACAGCAGTATTTGTCAAACACCAAGTTACAAAACTTTAATGGACCAAGCAACAGCTAGGAAGGCTAGCAGTTCTGTGTATATATACACATAACTTACAGAGAAAGAAACCTGGAGCACTTTAAAGGCCAGCGATTGGGGCAAAAAAGATATCAGGAACTTACTCAAAGTCTATCATCATCATGCTACTTAAAGTGACTTGGAATTTTAAAGCTAAAAAGGGCTTAGTTTATGGCTGGTCCAAAGTCTTACAGTTTCTTTCTCTGCTTTAACATAAAGCAAGATTTAAATCCAAGAAGAACAAAGACCTTGACAGAGATTTTCCTTTGATAAGCTGTTACCTTCAAATCAAGAGGAATCTGATTTCAACACAGCACACACCTGAAGGCCAGCAGATTTTGAAATGGAAACTATGATGCTGAAGTGCCTTCTTTGCACAGATGAGGAAACTGAGGGTCTGAGAGTGAAAGGCACTTATTCACCCACATGCACACAGCTGGTTCTGAGCAGTCAAGCCCAGCATCCAAGTCTCCTAACGCTGGGCCCATGACCCTTCTGTCAAATCAAACTGCCCTGCAGAGGCCACAATAACATGCTGATTCTAAGACTGGGGAAAAGAAATTAGGTCTTAAGGATGCAAAAAACGCAAGAAGACATTTTTGGTTTTTATATACTTTCCAAATCTTTAAATGTGTGGAAGCTGGGTGAGTACTGGTTAGTAGTAGGAGTGACTTCAGTGATCAGGAAAGTAGGCAAGGCAGAACTGGGCAGAGAAAAAACTCAGCCTCCTACAATTCACTTGAGATGCTGACAAAGCTACAGATGGAGGCAGTGTATTTGGTATGAATTTGCAACAGCAAGGCTGGGGGGCAATAAGTGTCTCTTTCTATTTATTTAGAGTCAAAAATCAATCCAAAGGCAAAGTCCCAGTTTCTGCCATTATCAGGGCTCCTGCCCATGGCTAGATAGAAGTGTCTAGAGGACATTCTATATCAAAGCATTTTTAGAGATGCCCTACTGTCATCTCTCCAAACTGGCTACCCTGAGATGCCCTCTGCCCAGACCCCCCAGATGCCTAGAAATCAAGCGACTCTGTGACATCAGCTCCTGTGGAGCCTGGGAATGACCACTAGGATGCCCAGGTCAGCACCTGTGGCATGCCATGGAGTCCACGTCCTCTGGAGTTCCAGCCCCTGCTGCATCCTGCTTTTATTTAAAATGTTCATATTTTATTCACCATGGATGTCTTGGCATTGATATCTTTTAAAATATTACAACAAAATCTTATTTATCTTGATGACTGAGGGGATTTTTTTTGAGTCCTCTCAAATTCTGTGCTCCCTTGCCTCCCCTCATCTGGCATATGAGAGAGTGGGTCACAGGTGGGTCAAAGACGCCACATACCACGGGCCTCTGTCACCTCCCCAGGCTCAGGGAGGAATCTCTCTCCACCGCCACTTTCCATCTGAGCCTCCTGCTCCCCTAACCTCTCCAGCCGTCCAGTGGTTTCAGCTCTCTAAGAGCAGAAGCCAGGAATGGAAGGCAGGAGGGGAAGCCACTTCAAGCATTTCATCTTCAGGCTCATCCACAACGTTCCACAAGGCAACGACATCAAAGTCAGGCTTAGAACAGATTTGAGGAAGAAGAGACTGGCAGCAAAGTGGTAAAAACTCACAAACACAAAACATCTTAGAATGGGCACCAAGAGTAGCAGCAAGGACTGGGGTTTACAAAAATGCATCTTAAAAAAAAGTTTTTACTAGAGAAAATCATCTTTGAGTCAATGACCTCTCCCCATGCTGAGGGTAACATTTATTTTTGCTATAATAAAGGTAATGTAAGAATGATAAGAAGTGAAGGGAGATGGTGAAAGAAACCCAGACTATGAAACACTTACCAGCATATTTCCAAGTGTTGAAGACAAAACAAAAATAAAAATTACAGATTCTCTGTGGAGATGCAGGAAATGCAGTAAGAGGAGATAAGATCCAGGAGGAAATTGATGTTGACTGTGTAGCCCAAAAAGTAGGTGATCGGGTCAAAGGACACATGAGGGGGAAGGTTGAGAAAATGTGAGCAAAACGAAGTGAAACAAAAATAAAGTGAGAAAAATGTCTCAGGTATTCAAACTGAAGAGGCTTGGTGAGGAGAGGAGCAAACTCTGCCCCAAGAGGCATGGAACCGCCATAAAGTTCAGAATCTGGCTGCTTTCTGTCGGGATGAAAGGACACAGAAGATGGTAGTCGAGTGGAAGCTCTGATGGGAAACCAACGACAGACACCGGCTGGTGCTGGATTTGAGGAGACACGGTAGGTACGAGTGTCCCACCCAAGCTGTCTGAGGAGACATGCTGAAGAGGAGAAGGGCTGGGAAGATGTGTGGCTAAGTGACGATTCTCAAGGAGAGAAAAATGTAGACATGCTTGAATCTGGAAAGAAGTCTCAGGATGGCCCAGAGGAGGACTGGAAAAGAGAAAGGAAAAGAGGGAATAGGAGAATGCAGAGAGAGAAGTTACATGAACGAAGAAATAATGTAAAAACTTAAACATTTGCCAGACCAAAAAACAAAAAGTTGTAATTAAATTTTTGCACATGCTATCTAAAAAGAAAAAAAAAAGAAACAGAAAAAGCAGCTTGGTGGTTTTGACCAACATTCCTGTGAAAACCTGTGAGAAAAGCAGGCTTTACTGGCTGGGAACTTTTATCAACGATCGTACACCCAAATACTATCAGCTCGAGAGGTTAGAAGCCACACCCTGAGTTCCTCTCTTCTCTTCCATCGGCCTGTGCAGCTCTTGGGGCAGTGAATGGAAAGGGATATTGTCCTCAGAGGACCAAGCCTTGCTGTCACCTGTTATCTTAGCAAAAGCATGTTTCCACTTTGCTTCTGGAGTGGCGTGTAGTATTCTTTGTCACATAGGCAGTTTGAAAAGCTATTACAAGCAGGTATACCTGTTCTGTCAGGCATTTAATATAATCCTAAGCATGAAAATCTTGAGATAATTCAATAGTTCCTTTTTATTTAAATCAGAAATAGACATCTATAGTAACTCAGTAAAATACTAAAATAATTCCACATTATGTTTTCAGTTCTACTTACGGTACATGTTCTATTTTTTTTTAAACCAGAATATGAACTCACAAGTTATAAATTGTTCTACACAACCTACATTTTCATCTCATCTAACATCTGAGAGTATTTTTAGATGTTTCCAAAAATGCATCATATGCAACATCACTTTTGCAACATGTCACTAAGAAAGTATGACTTTAAATGATTCTTAGTGGTTTTGTGGTTTGTTCTTTGAACTTTATTCCCATACACTGCACAAAACTTCAGATGAAAGAGCAGAAATCAGATTACACTCCCATCTGAAATAAACAAGAAATATAGACAATATATATGAAACGATTTCAAGACACTGGACATCAATGAGGGTCAGTGACCTTTGAGAAAGGCAAAATGAGATGAGCCCTGCAATTACCCCTGCTTAACAGAGTGCCACAACCATTCAGTACAGTACTGTTGGTCCTTCTCCAACAGTGGTGCTGGTATAATACAAGACTCATTTGAAAAAAAAAAACTGCCATATACACCTGAGAACATTTTCAAAAAAACAACTTAAAAATGGATCCAGGCCGAGATTCAAGATGGCAGCATGAGAGGTGACACGGAGAACTCCTCCAAAAACCACAAATAGTACAAAAATATAGTTAATTAATACAACTAACCCTAAAACAGCAAGAAGAAAGAAGGCTGAACCAGACTGCATACAGACCTCACGAAACAGACCAGACCTCATGAAACAGGGTAACGTAGGAAAGCCTTAATCCGGTGGGACCCAGGCCCTTCCCCACCCCAGCTCACTGGCAGTAGGAAGAGAAACGGAGCGGGGAGTGGGTGGAAGCCTGGGACTGCTCAGTGCCTAGCCTAGAGATACGCTTTGTAAGCGGAAGCCTATATTGTGTGGTGCTCTGGATGTTGGGGAGCTCGGATGGGCAGAGTGCTTGGGAGACTGACATTCTGGCTGTTTGTGGAGGGGGGGATCCACACCTGGCCCCTCTGTGTCAGAGGAGGGGTGGGCAGTCTGAGAGTCTTCCTAGCAGCAAGAGTGCTGCTGAAGGGGCGGAGTTTGCACGGAGCTTGCTGCACGGGAGAAGGGAGAGTTGGACAAAGTTGTCCAGGTGCACTCTGCCAAGCTAGTTGGGAACTTTGAGGAGCTTCAGGTGCTCCATCCCCCTGGCTGCCTGCTCAGCTCTGATGCCCCCAATGTGACAAGCAGCCTGCTGCACCTTCCTCCTAGCCTGAAGGCACCAGTTCACAAATTGGCAGTCACTGTGCTGGCATCAGGCCAGCCAGAGGGAGGCCCTACCTACAACAGATAGAGACACAAAGCACAGTGCCTTACACGTGCATGCTTGGCCCACTGGCTCTGACACTAGACACAGGCACCACAGACAGGAATCAGGAAATAGATCTTTCCTCCCCCCAGGCACCAACTCCGCTCCCCTATGACCCCCAACCTCACTCTAGGAACTAAGGAGCTCCAGAGACTAGAGTTTCTGCACACTAGTGGGCACCACACAGAAATACAAAACATCAAAAGAACATGAAAAAGGGCCTAATGAAACTGAAATCACCAATCTCCCTGAAAGAGAGTTCAAAATTTAAATGATAAACATGCTTATGGAGGTACAGAAAAATATTCAAGAACTCAGCAATGAATTTAAGTCGGAGATTCAGTCACTAAGAAATTCCATATCTGAAATGAAACATACAATGGAGGGATTTAAAAGCAGCTTAGACATAGTAGAAGAGACAGTAAATGGAATAGAAATTAGAGAAGAGGAATACAAAGGAAGTGAGGCAAAGAGAGAAAAAAGAATCTGTAAGAAGGAAAGAATATTGAGAGAACTATGTGACCAGTCCAAACAGAACAATATTCACAATATAGGGGTGCCAGAAGAGAGAGAAAAAGGGATAGACAGTGTCATTGAGGAGGTAATTGCTGAAAACTTCCCCAATCTCGGGAAGGAGGTAGTCTCTCAAGCCATGGAGGTGCACAGATCTCCCAACACAAGGGACCCAAGGAAGACAACATCAAGACATATAATAATTAAAATGGCAAATACCAAGGATAAAAACAGACTTTTAAAAGCAACTAGAGAGAGAAAAAAGATCAAATACAAAGGAAAACCCATCAGGCTATCCTCAGAGTTCTCAACAGAAACTTTACAGGCAAGAAGGGAGTAGCATGAATATTTAATGCAATGAAGCAGAAGGGCTTTCAATCAAGAATACTCTACCCAGTAAGGTTATCATTTAAATTTGAAGGAGGGATTAAACAATTTTCAGAGACAAAAGCTGAGATATTTTACCTCCAACAAAACATTTCTACAGTGCATTTGGAGGGACTCCTATAGATGAAAGTATTCGTAAGGCTAAATAGATGTCACCCAAGGGATAGACAAAAGTACAGAATATGATTCATAATATACAAAGAATGGAGGAAGAAGAAAAAAAAAGAACCTTTAGGTTGTATTTGTAATAGCATATGAAGTGAGTTAAATTAGACTGTTAGATAGTAAGGGAATTACCCTTGAAACATTGGTAACCAAGAATATAAAGCCTGCAATGGAAATAAGTACATACCTATTGATAATCACCCTAAATGTAAATGGTCTGAATGCACCAATTAAAAGACTTAGAGTTACCAAATGGATAAAAAACAAGACCCATCTATATGCTGCCTACAAGAGACTCACTTCAAACCAAAAGATATACACAGACTGAAAGTAAAGGGATGGAAAAAGATATTTCATGCAACTAATAGTGAGAAAAAGCAGGAGTTTCAGTATATGTATCAGGCAAAACAGACTTAAAACAAAGAAAGTCACAAGAGACAAAGAAGAACATTACATAATGATAAAGGAGTAAGTCCAACAAGAGGATATAACTATTATAAACATCCATACACCCAACACAGGATCACCTACATAAGTGAAACAAATACTAACAGATTTGAATGGGGAAACAGAATACAGTGCATTAATTGTAGGACACTTCAACACATCACTCACTCCAAAGGACAGATAAAACAGACAGAAAATAAATAAAGACAAAGAGGCACTGAACAACATATTATAACAGATGGACCTAATAGACATCAACAGAATACTGCATCCAAAAGCAACAGGATACACATTCTTCTCAAGTGCACATGGAACATTTTTAAGAATAGATCATATACTAGGCTACAAAAAGAACTACAGTAAATTGAAAAAGATTGAAAATTCTCAGATCACAAAGGTACAAAACTAGAAATAAATCAAAGAAAACAAAATAGCCCACAAACACACGGAGGCTTACTAATATGCTCCTAAGTAATCAGTGGATCAATGACCAAATAAAAACAGATCAAGCAATATATGGAGACAAATGACAACAATAATTCAACAATGCAAAATCTGTGGGATACAGTGAAGGCCGTGCTAAGAGGGAAATATATTGCAATAAAGACCTACCTCAGGAAAGAAGAACAATCCCAAATGAACATTCAAAACTCAAAATTAATGAAACTAGAAAAAGAAGAACAAATGAGGCCCAAAGAAGGAGGGACATAATAAAGATTAAAGCAGAAATAAATAAAATTGAGAAGAATAAAACAATAGAAAGAATTAATAAAAGCAGGAGCTGGTTCTTCAAGAAAATAAACAAAATAAATAAACCCTTAGCCAGACTTATCAAGAAAAAAAGAGAGTCTACACACATAAACAGAATCAGAAATGAGAAACGAAAAATCACTACGGACAACACAGAAATACAAAGAATTATGAGAGAATACTATGGAAAATTATATGGTAACAAACTGGATAACCTACAAGAAATGGACAACTTTCTAGAAAAATATAACGTTCCAAGGCTGACCCAGGAAGAAACAGAAAATCTGAATAGACCAATTACCAGCAAAGAAATTGAATTGGTAATCAAAAAACTACTTAAGAACAAAACTCCTGAACCGGATGGTTTCACTGGTGAATTTTATCAAACATTTAGTGAAGACGTAATATCCATCCTCCTTGAAGTTTTCCAAAAAGTAGAAAAGGAGGAAATACTCCCAAACTCATTCTACAAGACCAACATCACTCTAATACGAAAGCCAGGCAAAGACACCACAAAAAAGGAAAATTACAGACCAGTATCCCTGATGAACATAGATGCAAAAATACTCAACAAAATATTAGCAAAACGAATTCAAAAATAAATAAAAAAGATCATCCATCATGATCAAGGGGGATTCATCCCAGGGAGGCACGGATGGTACAACATTCAAAAATCCATCAACATCATCCACTACATCAAAAAACAAGACAAAAACCACATGATCATCGGCATAGATGCTGAAAAAGTAACTGACAAAATTCAACATCCATTCATGATAAAAACTCACAACAAAATGGGTATAGAGTACAAGTACCTCAACATAATAAAGGCCATATATGAGAAACCCACAGCCAACGTTATACTTAACAGCGAGAAGCTGAAAGCTTTTTCATTAAGATCAGGAAAAGACAAGGATGCCTGCCCACTGTCCCTGCATTTATTCAACACAGTTCTGGAGGTCCTAGCCATGACAATCAGACAACACAAAGAAATACAAGGCATCCAGATTGGTAAGGAAGAAAACAAACTGTCCCTGTTTACAGATGACATAATATTGTACATAAAAAACCCTAAGAATCCACTCCAAAACTACTAGATCTAATGCCTTAATTCAGCAAAGTTGCAGTATACAAAATTAATGCACAGAAGTCTATTGCATTCCTGTATACTAACACTGAACTAGCAGAAAGAGAAATCAGGAAAACAATTCCATTCACAATCAAATCAAAAAGAATAAAATACCTAGGAATAAACCTATGCAAGAAAGTGAAAGACCTATACTCTGAAAAGTATAAGACACTCTTGAGAAATCAAGGAGGATACTAATAAATGAAAATTCACCCCATCCTCTTGGCTTGTAGGAATTAAGATTGTCAAAATGGCCATCCTGCCTAAAGCAATCTATACATTCAATGCAATCCCTATCAAAATACCAACAGAATTCTTCAATGAACTAGAGCAAATTGTTCTAAAATTCATATGCAACTGCAAAAGACCCCGAATAGCCAAAGTTATCCTGAGAAGGAAGAATAAAGCATGGGGAATTATGCTCCCTGACTTCAAGCTCTACTACAAAGCCACAGTAATCAAGAAAATTTGGTACTGGCACAAGAACAGACCCATAGACCACTGGAACAGATTAGAGAGCCCAGATATAAAACCAAGCATATATGGTCAATTAATATACAATAAAGGAGCCATGGATACACAATGCGGAAATGACAGCCTCTTCAGCAGCTGGTGTTGGCAAAACTGGACAGCTACATGTAAGAGAATGAAACTGGATTACTGTCTAACCCCATACACAAAAGTAAATTCAGAATGGATCAAAGACCTGAATGTAAGTTATGAAACCATGAAACTTTTAGAAAAAAACATAGGCAAAAATATCTTGGACATAAACATCAGCAACTTCTTCATGAATGTATCTCCCAGACAAGGGAAACAAAATCAAAAATGAACAAGTGGGACTGTATCAAGCTGAAAAGCTTCTGTAGGGCAAAGACACCAACAATAGAAAAAAAGACATCCTATAATATGGGAGACTATATTCATAAATGACATATCTGATAAAGGGTTGACATCCAAAATATATAGAGTTCACGCAACACCACAAACAAAAAGCAAACAATCCAATTAAAAAATGGGCAGAGGATCTGAACAGACACTTCTCCAAAGAAGAAATTCAGATGGGCAACAGGCACATGAAAAGATGCTCCACATCGCTAATCATCAGAGAAATGCAAATTAAAACCACAATGAAATATCACCTCACACCAGTAAGGATGGCCACCATCCAAAACACAAACAACAACAAATGTTGGCGACTATGTGAAGAAAGGGGAACCCTCCTACAGTGCTGGTGGGAATGTAAATTAGTTCAACCATTGTGGAAAGCAGTATGGAGGTTTCAAAAAACTCAAAATAGAAATACGATTTGACTCAGAAATTCCACTCCTAGGAATTTACCCTAAAAATGTAGCAGCACAGTTTGAAAAAGACATATGAACCCCTATGTTTATCACAGCACTATTTACAATAGCCAAGAAATGGAAGCAACCTAAGTGTCCATCAGTAGATGAATGGATAAAGAAAATGTGGGACATATACACGATGGAATATTATTCAGCCACAAGAAGAAAAAAATCCTACCATTTGCAACAACATGGATGGAACTAGAGGGTATTATACTAAGTGAAATAAGCCAGGTGGAAAAAGACAAGTATCAGATGATTTCACTCATATGTGGAGTATAAGAACAAAGAAAAAAGTGAAGGAGCAAAAGAGCAGCAGACTCACAGAACCCAGGAATGGACTAACAGTTACCAAAGGGAAAGGGACTTGGGAGGATGGGTGGAAAGGGAGGGATAAGTGGCAAAAAGGGGCATTACAATTAGCACACATAATGTAGCAGAGTGGGACACGGGAAAGGCCGTATTTACAGAGAAGACAAGTAATGATTCTATAGCATCTTACTATGCTGATGGACAGTCACTGTAATTGGTTTTGTGGGAGGGACTTGATAATAGGGGGTTTAGTAACCATAATGTTGTTCAAGTAATTGTACATTAACGATACCAAAATAAAAAAATTTTTTTTAAGTACTAAAAGGGGAGAGGCTCAAGATGGCCGCATGAGTAGTGCAGCAGAAATCTTCTCATAAAACCGTATAGATTCTTGAAAATACAACACATACAACTATTCCTAAAAGAGAGACCAGAAGATACAGTACAACAGCCAGGCTACATCTACACTGGCAAGAACTCAGCACCTCGTGTAAGATACGAGGCTGTGACCCAGCGGGACCTGAGCACTCTCCCCACCCCAGCTCACCGGCAGGAGGAAAAGAATCAGAGTGGGGAGGGAGTGGAAGCACAGGACTGCTAAATAACCAGCCCTGGTGATCTGCACCGGGAGCACAGACACACACTGCATGGTGTACTGGATATTAGAGAAACAGAAAAGTAAAACCCAAGACAGAGACTGGGATTGGGTCCCCACAGCCAGCTTTCCTGGAGCAAAAGAAAAGCGGGCACTTTTTTAAAGTCTTAAAGGTACAAGGGCCCAACAGCTGAACAAAATCGTCGCAGCACACTCAGCCCATAAGGCTGGGAATCTTGAGGAATTCTGGGCCTCCAACCCCCTGCTAGGTAAAGCAGCCCCAAAGTGCCTCACAGTGAAAAGCAGCCTGACATTCGTTCCCCCTGCCAATGCCGGCTGCACAGCAACAGCTGCAGAGCAGCCAGAGAGCAGCCTCGCCCACAGCAACCATATAGAGTCTCCTCCCAGTGCACAGCTAACCTGGAAGGACAGCGGAGCTGGAGTAAGGTCCAGAAGGCACGAAGGGGCCATCCTGGCTGTATAACACCCCCACAGTGCTCTAGGCTAGCCTGAGGGCAGCGCTGCCATGGCAGCCGAAGGGATTATACCAGAGACTGCCTCCTGGTGTGCGGGTAACCAGTACAGGCTGCGAAAGCCACAGCAAGGTCCGGTAGGTATGAAAGGGCCTATTCTTGCAGCATAACGCATCCGGCGTGGTTGCCACGCCCCTACAGTGCTCCAGGCTAGCCTGAGGGCTGGGCCGCCCATGGCAGCTCAGGGGATTATCCCAGAGACTGCCTGCTGGTGTGTGGGTAACCATCAAAGGCTGTGGAGAAGGGAAAGGAGAGCAACAAGCAGAAAGGACTTTGTTCTCCCAGCTGACACATGTGTCACGTGCCTGCAACAATTTTTACCACCATGAAAAGAGAGAATAACCTGGTCCAGTCAAAAATCACCCAGACAACCCCAGAGAGAGGGCCTGGTGGGATAGATTTAAACAATCTTTCTGAAAAAGGATTCAGAATAAAAGTCACAACCATGCTGATGGAGCTACAGAGAAATATACAAGAGCTAAGGGATGAAGTCAGGAGGGACATTACAGAAATGAAACAATTGATTGACAGGCTTAAGAGCAGACTGGACGAGGTGCAGGAGACTGTTAATGGAATAGAAATCAGAGCACAGGAGTACAGAGGAGCTGAGGCAGAGAGAGACAAAAAGATCTCCAGGAATCAAAGAATATTAAGAGGACTGTGTGAACAATCCAAATGGAACAATACTGGCATTATAGGGGTACCAGAAGAAGAGAGAGAAAAAGGGATAGAAAGTGTTTTTGAGGAAATAATTGCTGAAAACTTCTCCAAGCTGGGGAAGAAAATAGCTTCTCAGACCATGGAAGCCCACAGATCTCCCAACACAAGGGACACAAGGAGGACAATGCCAAGACATACAATACTTAAAATGGCAAAGATCAAAGACAAGGACAGAGTATTAAGGTCACCCAGAGAGGGAAAAAGATCACCTACAAAGGAAAACCCATCAGGGTATCATCAGACTTCTCAACAGAAAGCTTACAGGCCAGAAGAGAATGGCACGACATATTTAATTCAATGGAACAGAGGGGCCTTGAACCAAGAATACTGTATCCAGCATGATTATCCTGTAAATTTGAAGGAGGGATTAAACAATTTCCAGACAAGCAGAAGTTGAGGGAATTTGCCTCCCACAAACCACCTCTACAGGGTATTTAAAAGGGACTGCTCTAGATGGAAGTACTCCTAAGGCTAAAGAGATGTCACCAGAGAAAATAAAATCACAGCAAAGAAAGCAGACCATCCAAATACAAATTAAAGGCAAAAAATAAAATAAACATTCCACAAAACAGTCAAAGGAAACACAAAAGAGTACAGAATAAACACCTAACATATAAAGAATGGAGGAGAAGAAGAAGAAGGGAGAGAAATAAGGAATCATCAGACTCTGTTTATAAAAGCTTAATAAGAGAGTTAAGTTAGACGGTTAGATAGTAAAAAAGCTACCCTTGAACCTTTGGTAATAACAAATCCAAAGCCTGCAATGGCAGTAAGTACATATCTATCAATAATCACCCTAAATGTAAATCGGCTGAATGCACCAATCAAAAGACACAGAGTAATAAAATGGATAAAAAAGCAAGACCCATCTACATGCTACTTACAAGAGACTCACCTCAAACCAAAGATATACACAGACTAAAGGTGAAGGGATGAAAAAATGTATTTCATGCAAACAACAGGGAGAAAAAAGCAGGTGTTGCAGTACTTGTATCAGAGAAAATAGACTTCAAAACAAAGAAAGTAGCAAGAGATAAAGAAGGACATTACATAATGATAAAGGGGTCAGTCCAACAAGAGGACACAACCATTATAAATATATAAGCACCCAACACAGGAGGAACGGCATATGTGAAACAAATACTAACAGAATTAAAGGAGGAAATAGAAAGCAATGCATTCATTTTAGGAGACTTCAACACACCACTCACTCCAAAGGACAGATCAACCAGACAGAAAATAAGTAAAGACACAGAGGCACTGAACAATACACTAGCACAGATGGACCTAACAGACATTTACAGAACTCAACACCCAAAAGCAGCAGGATACACATTCTTCGCAAGTGCACATGGAACATTTTCCAGAAGAGACCACATACTAGGCCACAAAAAGAACCTCAGTAAATTCAAAAATACTGAAATTCTACCAACCAACTTCTCAGATCACAAAGGTATAAAACTAAAAATAAATTGTGCAAAGAAAACAAAAAGGCTCACGAACACATGGAGGTTAACAACATGCTCCTAAATAATCAATGGATCAACGACCAAATTAAAACACAGATCAAGCTATGTATGAGGACAAATGACCACAACACAAAGCCCCAACTTCTGTGGGATGCAGCAAAGGCAGTTCTAAGAGGAAAGTATATTGCAATCCAGGCCTATTTAAAGAAGGAAGAACAATCCCAAATGAATAGTCTAAAGTCACAATTATTGAAATTGGAAAAAGAAGAACAACTGAGGCCCAAAGTCACCAGAAGGAGGCACACAATAAAGATCAGAGAAGAAATAAATAAAATTGAGAAGAATAAAACAATAGAAAAAAAAATCACAGAAACTAAGAGCTGGTTCTTTGAAAAAATAAACAAAATAGATAAACCCCTAGCCAGACTTATTAGGAGAAAAAGAGAATCTACACACATAAACAGAATCAGAAATGAGAAAGGAAAAATCAAGACAGACCCCACAGAAATACAAATAATTATTAGAGAATACTATGAAAATCTATATTCTAACAAGCTGGAAAACCTAGAGGAAATGGACAACTTCTCAGAAAAATATAACATTCCAAGACTGACCAAGGAAGAAACAGAAAATCTAAACAGACCAATTATGAGCAACAAAATTGAATCGGTAATCAAAAAACTACCAAAGAACAAAACCCCCAGGCCAGATGGACTCACTGCTGAATTTTATCAGACATATAGAGAAGAAATAATACCCATTCTCCTTAAGGTTTTCCAAAAAATAGAAGAGGAGGGAATACTTCCAAACTCATTCTATGAAGCCAGCATCACTCTAATATCAAAACCAGGCAAAGACTCCACCAAAAAAGAAAATTAGAGACCAATATCCCTGATAAACATAGATGGAAAAATACTCAACAAAATGTTAGAAAACTAAATTCAAAAATACATCAGGATGATCACACACCATGATCAAGTGGGAATCATCTCAGGGATGCACAGATAGTACAACATTCGAAAACCCTTCAATTTCATCCACCACATCAACAAAAAGAAGAACAAAAACCACATGATCATCTCCATAGATGCTGAAAAAGCATTTGACAAAATTCAGCATCCATTTATGATTAAAACTCTCAACAGAATGGGTATAGAGGGCAAGCACCTCAACATAATAAAGGCCATATATGACAAACCAACAGCCAACATAATACTTAACAGTGAGAAGCTAAAAGCTTTTCACCTAAGATCGGGAACAAGACAGGTATATCCATGCTCCCCACTGTTATTCAACATAGTACTGGAGGTCCTAGCCATGGCAATCAGACAAAACAAAGAAATACAAGGCATCCAGATTGGCAAAGAAGAAGTCAAACTGTCAGTATTTGCCAATGACATGATATTGTACATAAAAAACCCTAAAGACTCCACTCCAAAACTACTAGACCTAATATCTGAATTCAGCAAAGTTGCAGGATACAAAATTAATACACAGAAATCTGTTGCTTTCCCATACACTAAAGATGACCTAACACAAGGAGAAATAAAGAAAACAATTCCATTCACAATTGCATCAAAAAGGATAAAATTCCTAGGAATAAACCTAACCAAGGAAGTGAAATAACTATACCCTGAACTACAGTACACTCCTAAGAGAAATTAAGGAGGATACTAACAAATGGAAATTCATCCCATGCTCTTGGCAAGTAAGAAGAAATATTTTCAAAATGGCTATACTACCTAAAGCAATCTACAGATTCAATGCAATCCCTATCAAAATACAAACAGCATTCTTCAATGAACTGGAAAAATTGTCCTAAAATACATATGCAACCACAAAAGACCCAGAATAGCCAAAGAATCCTGAGAAGGAAGAATAAAACAGGGGGAATTACGCTCCCTGACTTCAAGCTCTACTACAAAGCCACAGTAATCAAGACAATTTGGTATTGGCACAAGAACAGACCCACAGACCAGTGGAACAGAATAGAGAGTCCAGAGATTAACCCAAACAAATATGGTCAATTAATGGATGGAGCTAGAGGGTATTATGCTCAGTGAAATAAGCCTGGCAGAAAAAGACAAGTATCAGATGATTTCACTCATATGTGGAGTATAAGAGCAAAGAAAAAAGTGAAGGAGCAAAACAGCAGCAGATTCACAGAACCCAGGAATGGAATAACAGTTACCAAAGGGAAAGAGACTGGGGAGGAAGTGTGGGAATGGAGGGATAAGGGGGTAAAAGGGCCATTAGGATTAGCCGACATAATGTAGCATGGGGCAAGAGGAGGGCTCTACAATTCAGAAAAGACAAGTGGTGATTCTATACCATCTCACCATACTGATGGGCAGTGACTATAATGGGATATGTGGTGGGGACTTTATGATGTGGCGAGTCTAGTAACTGTAATGTTGCACATGTAATTGTAGATTAATGATATTTAAAAAAGTCATAATAATTCCAAGGGTTTCCTTCTATGTTTACATATGAAAGCTATACAAGTTGTGTTTTATGTTAAGGCCTGGATCCATTTTTTTTTTCTTTTGGTATTGTTAATGTACAATAACTTGAACAACATTATGGTTACTAGACCCTCTATTATTAAGTCCCCCCCACATACCCCATTACAGTCACTGTCCATCAGTGTACTAAGATGCTATAGAATCATTACCTGTCTTCTCTGTAAATACTGTCTTTCCCATGTCGCCCCCCCCCCGCAAATGGTGTGTGCGAATCGTAATGCCCCTTTTTCCCTGTTATCCCTCCCTTCCCACCCATCCTCCCCAGCCCCTTTCCCTTTGGTAACTGTTAGTCCATTATTGGGTTCTGTGAGTCTGCTACTGTTTTGTTCCTTCAGTTTTTTCTTTGTTCTTATACTCCACAGATGAGTGAAATCATTTAATACTTTCTCTGCCTGGCTTATTTCACTGAGCATAATACCCTCTAGCTCCATCCATGTTGTTGCAAATGGTAGGATTTGTTTTCTTGTTATGGATGAATAATATTTCATTGTGTATATGTACCACATCCTTCTTTATCCATTTATCTACTGATGGACACTTAGGTTGCTTCCACTTCTTGGCTATTGTAAACTGCTGTGATAAACATAGGGGTGCATATGTCTTTTTCAACCTGTGCTGCTGCATTTTTAGGGTAAGTTCCTAGGAGTGTAATTCCTGGGTCAAATGGTATTTCTATTTTTAATTTTTTGAGGAACCTCCATACTACTTTCCACAATGGTTGAACTAATTTACATTCCCACCAGCAGTGTAGGAGGGTTCCCCTTTCTCCACATCCTCGCCAACATTTGTTGTTTGTCTTTTGGATATTGACCATCCTAACTGGTGTGAAGTGATATCTCATTGTGGTTTTAATTTGCATTTCTCTGATGATTAGTGATGTGGAGCATCTTTTCATGTGCATATTGGCCATCTGAATTTCTACTTTGGAGAAGTGTCTGTTCAGATCCTCTGCCCATTTTTTAATTGGCTTATTTGTTTTTTGTTTGTTGAGGTGCATGAGCTCTTCATATATTTTGGCTGTGAACCCCTTATCAGATATGTCATTTGTGAATATATTTTCCCATACTGTAGGATGTCTTTTTGTTCTACTGATAGTGTCCTTTGCTGTACATAAGC
This sequence comes from Smutsia gigantea, assembly GCA_032199065.1. Classification (NCBI taxonomy): domain Eukaryota; kingdom Metazoa; phylum Chordata; class Mammalia; order Pholidota; family Manidae; genus Smutsia; species Smutsia gigantea. The sequence continues at coordinate 32,021 of JAVSCE010003169.1, read as the reverse complement.
TTTTTAGTTTGGTATAGTCCCACTTGTTTATCTTTGCTTTTGTGTCCCTTGCCTGGGGATATATGTTCATGAAGAAGTTGCTCATATTTATGTCCAAGAGATTTTTACCTTTGTTTTTTTCTAAGAGTTTTATGGTTTCATGACTTACATTCAGGTCTTTGATCCATTTTGAATTTACCTTTGTGTATGGTGTTAGACAATGATCCAGTTTCATTCTCTTACATGTAGCTGTCCTGTTTTGCCAGCACCAGCTGTTGAAGAGGCTGCATTTCCCCATTGTATATCCATGGCTCCTTTATCATATTTTAATTGACGTTATGTTTGGGTTAATTTCTGAACTCTCTATTCTGTTCCACTGGTTTATGGGTATGTTCTCATGCCAGTACCAAATTGACTTGATTACTGTGGCACTGTAGTAGAGCTTGAAGTCAGGGAGCATAATTCCCCCATTTTATTCTTCCTTCTCAGGATTGCTTTGGCTATTCGGGGTCTTTTGTGGTTACATGTGAATTTTAGAACCATTTGTTCCAGTTCAATGAAGAATGCTGTTGGTATTGATAGGGATTGCAGTGAATCTGTAGATTGCTTTATGTAGTATAGCCATTTTTACAGTATTTATTCTTCCTAGCCAAGAGCATGGGACGAATTTCCATTTGTTAGTGTCCTCCTTAATTTCTCTTAGAAGTGTCTTGCAATTTTCAGGGTATAGGTCTTTCACTTCCTTGGTTAGGTTTACTCCTAGGTATTTTATTCTTTTTGATGCAGTTGTGAATGGAATTGTTTTCCTGATTTCTCTTACTGTTCACTCATCGTTAGTGTATAGGAAAGCAACAGATTTCTGTGTATTAATTGTATATCCTGCAACTTTTCTGAATTCAGATATTAGTTCTGGTAGTTTGGGAGTGAAGTCTTTAGGGTTTTTATGTACAATATCATGTCATCTGCAAACAGTGACAGTTTGACTTCTTCTTTAAAAATCTGGATGCCTCGTATTTCTCTGTTTTGTCTGATTGCTGTGGCTAGTACCTCCAGTACTATGTTGAATAACAGTGGGGAGCATGGGCATCCCTGTCTTGTTCCCGATCTTAGGTGAAAAGCATTCAGCTTCTCCTTTTTAAGTATGATGTTGGTTGTGGGTTTGTCATATAAGGCCTTTATTATGTTGAGGTACTTGCCCTCTATACCCATTTTGTTAAGAGATTTTTTCATGAATGGATTTTGAATTTTGTCAAATGCTTTTTCAGCATCTATGGAGATGATCATGTGGTTTTTGTTCTTCTTTTTGTTGATATGGTGGATAATGTTGATGGATTTTCGAATGTTGTACTATCCATTCATCCTGGGATGAATCCTCCTTGATCATGGTGTATAATCCTCTTCATGTATTTTTGGATTCAGTTTTCTAATATTTTGTTGAGTATTTTTCCATCTATGTTTATCAGGGATATTGGTCTCTAATTTTCTTTTTTGGTGGAGTCTTTGCCTGGTTTTGATATTAGAGTGATGCTGGCTTCATAGAATGAGTTTGGAAGTATTCCCTCCTCTTCTATTTTTTGGAAAACCTTAAGGAGAATGGGTATTATTTCTTCTCTATATGTCTGATAAAATTCAGCAGTGAGTCCATCTGGCCTGGGGGTTTTGTTCTTTGGTAGTTTTTTGATTACCGATTCAATTTTGTTGCTCATAATTGGTCTGTTTAGATTTTCTGTTTCTTCCTTGGTCAGTCTTGGAATGTTATATTTTTCTGAGAAGTTGTCCATTTCCTCTAGGTTTTCCAGCTTGTTAGAATATAGATTTTCATAGTATTCTCTAATAATTATTTGTATTTCTGTGGGGTCTGTCTTGATTTTTCCTTTCTCATTTCTGATTCTGTTTATGTGTGTAGATTCTCTTTTTCTCCTAATAAGTCTGGCTAGGGGTTTATCTATTTTGTTTATTTTTTCAAAGAACCAGCTCTTAGTTTCTGTGATTTTTTTTTCTATTGTTTTATTCTTCTCAATTTTATTTATTTCTTCTCTGATCTTTATTGTGTGCCTCCTTCTGGTGACTTTGGGCCTCAGTTGTTCTTCTTTTTCCAATTTCAATAATTGTGACTTTAGACTATTCATTTGGGATTGTTCTTCCTTCTTTAAATAGGCCTGGATTGCAATATACTTTCCTCTTAGAACTGCCTTTGCTGCATCCCACAGAAGTTGGGGCTTTGTGTTGTGGTCATTTGTCCTCATACATAGCTTGATCTGTGTTTTAATTTGGTCGTTGATCCATTGATTATTTAGGAGCATGTTGTTAACCTCCATGTGTTTGTGAGTCTTTTTGTTTTCTTTGTACAATTTATTTTTAGTTTTATACCTTTTTGATCTGAGAAGTTGGTTGGTAGAATTTCAGTATTTTTGAATTTACTGAGGTTCTTTTTGTGGCCTAGTATGTGGTCTCTTCTGGAAAATGTTCCATGTGCACTTGCGAAGAATGTGTATCCTGCTGCTTTTGGGTGTTGAGTTCTGTAAATGTCTGTTATGTCCATCTGTGCTAGTGTATTGTTCAGTGCCTCTGTGTCTTTACTTATTTTCTGTCTGGTTGATCTGTCCTTTGGAGTGAGTGGTGTGTTGAAGTCTCCTAAAATGAATGCATTGCTTTCTATTTCCTCCTTTAATTCTGTTAGTATTTGTTTCACATATGCTGGCGCTCCTGTGTTGGGTGCATATATATTTATAATGGTTATATCCTCTTGTTGGGCTGACCCCTTTATCATTATGTAATGTCCCTCTATCTCTTGCTACTTCGTTTTGAAGTCTATTTTCTCTGATACAAGTACTGCAACACCTGCTTTTTTCTCCCTGTTGTTTGCATGAAATATCTTTTTCCATCCCTTCACTTTTAGTCTATGTATATCTTTGTTTTTGAGGTGACTGTCTTGTAAGTAGCATATAGATGGGTCTTGATTTTTTATCCATTTTATTACTCTGTGTCTTTTGATTGGTGCATTCAGTCCATTTACATTTAGGTTGATTTTCGATAGATATGTACTTATTGCCATTGCAGACTTTCGATTGTGGTTACCAGAGTTCCAAGCATAGCTTCTTTACTATCTAACCATCTAACTTAACTCTCTTATTAAGCTATTATAAACAGAGTCTTATCATTCTTTATTTCTCTCCCTCTTATTCTTCCTCCTCCATTCTTTATATGTTAGCTGTTTTATTCAGTACTCTTTTGTGTTTCCTTTGACTGTTTTTGTGGAAGATTGATTTTATTTTTTTGCCTTTTGTTTGTATTTGGATGGTCTGCTTTCTTTGCTGTGATTTTATTTTCTCTGGTGACATCTCTTTAGCCTTAGGAGTACTTCCATCTAGAGCAGTCCCTTTTAAATACCCTGTAGAGGTGGTTTGTGGGAGGCAAATTCCCTCAACTTCTGCTTGTCTGGAAATTGTTTAATCCCTCCTTCAAATTTAAAGGATAATTGTGCTGCATACAGTATTCTTGATTCAGGGCCTTTCTGTTTCATTGAATTAGATACGTCATGCCATTCTTTCTGGCCTGTAACTTTCTGTTGAGAAGTCTGATGATAGCCTGATGGGTTTTCCTTTGTAGGTGATCTTTTTCTCTCTCTGGGTGCCTTTAATATTCTGTCCTTGTCTTTGATCTTTGCCATTTTAATTATTATATGTCTTGTTGTTGTCCTCCTTGGGTCCCTTGTGTTGAGAGTTATGTGGTTTTCCATGGTCTGAGAAAGATTTCCTCCCCCATCTTGGGGAAGTTTTCAGCAATTATTTCTTCAAAGACACTTTGTGTCCCTTTTTCTCTCTCTTCTTCTTCTGATACCCCTATAATGCCAGTATTGTTCCATTTGGATTGTTCACACAGTCCTCTTAATATTCTTTGATTCCTGGAGATCCTTTTGTCTCTCTCTGCCTCAGCTCCTCTGTACTCCTGTTCTCTGATTTCTATTCCATTAACAGTCTCCTGCACCTCGTCCAGTCTGCTCTTAAGCCTGTCAATCAATTGTTTCATTTCTGTAATGTCCCTCCTGACTTCATCCCTTAGCTCTTGCATATTTCTCTGTAGGTCCACAGCATGGTTATGACTTTTATTTTTAATTCTTTTTCAGGAAGATTGTTCAAATCTATCCCACCAGGCCCTCTCTCAGAGCTGTCTGTGTGATTTTTGAGTGGTCCAGATTCTTCTGTCTTGTCATGGTGATAGAATTGACGCTGGCACGTGTCACATGTTTCAACTGGGAGAACAAATTCCCTTCCTCCTTGTTGTTTGTCTTGCCCTTTTCCGCAGCCTGTGCCATTTACCCACACTGGGAGGCAGTCTCTGGGATAATCCCCTGAGTTTCCATGGGCAGGGCCACCTTCAGGCTAGTGTAGAGCACTGTGGGGACGTGGTAGCCACGCCGGTGCATTCTACTGCAAGGATGGGCCCCTTCCCACCTTCTGGACCTTTCTCTAACTTCCGCAGCCTGTGCCGGTTACCCGCTCACCAGGAGGCAGTCTCTGGGATAATCCCCTGAGCCGCTATGGGCAGGGTTGTTTCAGGCTAGCCTATAGCACTGCGGGGTCGTGGCACCCCCGCCGGGTGCATTTTACTGCAAGGATGGGCCTCTTTGCACCTTCCAGACCTTGCTCTGGCTTCCGCAGCCCTTGCTGGTTACCTGCACACCAGGTGGCAGTCTCTAGGATAATCCCCTGAGCTGCCATGGGCAGGGCCGCCCTCAGGCTAGCATAGAGCACTGCAAGGGGGTGGCAGTCAGGCCGGGTGCATTCTACTGCCAGGGAGGGCCCCTTCATGCCTTCGGACCTTGCTCCAGCTTCCGCTGCCCATCCCGGTTAGCTACGCACTGGGAAGAGACTCTGTGTGGTTGCTGTGGGCAGGGCCACTCTTGGGCTGCTCCACAGCTGTGGCAGGTCAGCCGGTCCATTTGCAGCACCAGCCAGGGGGAATGAATGGCAGGCTGCTTATCACCGTGAGGGGCCTTGGGGCTGCTTTACCCGGCAGACAGTTAGGGGGCCCGAAATTCCTCAAGATTCCCAGCCTGCTGGGATGATTTTGTTCAGCTGTTGGGCCCTTGTCCCTTTAAGACTTTTAAAAAGCGCCCACTTTTCTTTTGTCCCAGGGGAGCCAGCTATGAGTACCTGCCCGCAGTCTCCATCTCGAATCCTGCCCTTCTGTTTCTCTAATCTCCAGTACACCATGCGATGTGTGTCTGTGCTCCTGGTGCAGGTCACCAGGGCTGGTTATTTAGCAGTCCTGTGCTTTCACTCCCTCCCCACTCTGATTCTTTTCCTCCCACCAATGAGCTGGTGTGGGGGGAGTGCTCGGGTCCCACTGGGTCACGGCTTTGTATCTTACCCCCTTCGTGAGGTGCTGAGTTCTCACAGATGTAGATGTAGCCTGGTTGTTGTACTGTATCTTCTGGTGTCTCTTTTAGGAATAGTTGTATTTGTTGTATTTTTAAAAATATGTATGGTTTTAGGAGGAGATTTCTGCCACCCTGCTCACACCACCATCTTGAGCCCCCTCCTCCATTATGACTTTTTAAATGAAACTTATAATTATGTGAATGAAAGAAGCCAGAAGGAAAAAGAGTACACACTGTATGATTCCATTCACATAAAGTTCTAGAAAATGCAAACTAATCTGTAGTGATAATAAGATCATGAGTTGTCTAGAGGGGCTAAGGAGAAGAAGGGACTACAGAAGGACAAGAAGAAACTTTAGGTGGCAATGAATATGTTAATAATCTTGATTGTAGTGATGGTTTCACAGGTGTAAATCTTTATCCAAACATATAAAATTATATACCTTATGTGACGTTTATTGTGTCAAGCCTCAATAAAACTGCTATATACACCACGCCCTGAGTAGCCATACAAAACCCAAATGCAGGCAAACCTTGCATGCTGGCTGCCAGTTTTCAATTTTTATATTCGATGGCATCTGGAGTCACTTTCCATGATCTGCGATTCTTTGAAATTTGCTCAAAGCTGCAGCTAAGATACATTTCCCATAGATAGTATGTATAACTATAGAAAAGCCCTCTAGAAAACAGTTGCAATTGAAAACTCGGATATACTGAATGTATTAGCATATACAGAGAGTCACCAACTTACGATGGTTCGACTTAATATAATGATGTGCAAGAGATGCCTTCGGTAAAAACTGCACTTCAAATTTTTAATTTTGATCTTTTCCTGGGCTAGCAACAGCAACTGTCTCATGACGTTGAGCAGCGGGAGCCACAGTGCCTAGCCAGTCACATGATCACAAGGGTCAACAACCAATATACTGACAATCATTTCATATCCATACAATCTTTGTTTTTCACTTTCAGTAGAATATTCAATAAATTACATGAGATTTTCGGTTTATTATAGAATTGGCTTCATGTTAGATGATTTAGGCTAATGTAAATATTTTGAGCATGTTTAAGGTAGGCTAGGTTAAGCTATGGTGTTCAGTAGGTGTGGGTAAAATTGCAATATTTCCAGAATCTCTCACCTGGCCTTAGTACATCTCCTTATCAATAGGTGTTTCCAAGGGGTGGAGAGTAGTCCGTCTCCATATCAATAGGTAATTACAAGGTAGGTGGGGAGCGAGCACACACTGGGATGGGAGAGGTGTGGTGGGTTCCTTTTGTAGCCAGGTCATGAGAGACCCAGGTGAGCAGAAGTATACAACTGCTTATAACAATAAATGGGTTTCTCCCACTTTATTTCTCCCTTTTGACTGATTTTTGGCTTCATAGGTTATTTGCCCCAGGCAGGGAACATCATTTCCCCCCAGAATTATACCTGGTAGTCAGCAGGACCTCTGAACCCAAAATCTGTCTTCATGGGTGCAATGCTTGGGTGGGCTTCCCCTAGAGATGGTGGGGATATACCCAGAAACCCTCTGGTGGATAGTGGGGAGGCCCCAGTGTCTGCTGCAGTTGGGGGTGATAACTCACCCTTCCCTCTGGCAGTGGTGGGTGGTGTGGCTTCACCTGGTAACCCCGCATCTGTGGGACTCCCACGTGGGGACCTCCTTGAATGATAAACTGGTCTATGGTAAAGCACCTCCTAGATGGGTGGGCCCTTTCCCAGACCTGGGGAAAGGTGGAGACACTGGAAGCAGTGGAATTAGCCCTCCATGAGATGGAAGACTGCTTAGAGGTCCTGAATGTAGTAGTTGGGATCGTGGGATGCTTGTTTTTCAAGAGGGTGGAAAGGGTTATGGTGGAGAGAGACACACTTCAGCATAGCTTGGAGCTGCTGGGTGATGACCTATGGAATGCCCTTAAGAAAGAGAGACAGTTATTGAGAAGACAGATTGTGCTCCTGGAAGACACATTAGCAGGGAGGGAAGAGGCAGCAGGAGAATCTGCGTTGCAGGAGGCCATGGGGGAGGGGAAGGAAAGAGTGGTGTCCAGCCCCAGAGATGGTAAAGGACACATCAGGGAGGATGAGGGGGTGGAGCCAAGGGCAGAACTGTTGTTGAGGCCACCACCCAAGGCACCAGCCCCTCCCATATTAAAGGCCCACCCAGTTGTAATTAACAAAGTAAAAACACAACAACCACTGGGCTTTTCAGGGGGAGGAGCCGCCTCCTCCCCAGGTTTATGGAGCACTCCATGCTCCTCCCCCTATACCCAGGATGAGCTGGTGGACATGAGCATTCGGTTTTGGCAGAAGCCATGGGAATCTCTGCCTACATGGCTTTTGTATCTCTGGGATTTGGGGTGGAAAACATTGTTATGTCCGGTTCTGAAATGGGTAGACTGACTTCCTTGATGACTCACCTTTCACTCCAGCAGTGGTTGCAAAGTGCCCGTCACACTTCAGGGGATCAGGCGCTTCTGGATTGGCTGAAAGCAGCCATCAGGGTAGTTTGGCCTAATCAGGGTGATTTACCATACTTACCCACTAGCTGTAAAACGTATGCAGAGCCCCAGCAGGTATTACGGGAGTTGGGTATGAAAAATATCATCTATAATATGGACCCCAGGACCCTGATGAGGAGTTGTTCACGGTAGAAATGAGAAATCTGGTGCTCCATACAGCTCCCCCATCTCCCTTTGGGTCCCTAGTGACTATTCTTGCCCCTCACATAGGGCAACCCATAATTGAGGCTACTTGTACTTTAGCAGAGCTGGGGAAGGTTGAGACAATAAGAGCATGGAAGAAAGTATAGGCTATGACTGAAAGGAGAGGTGCAAAGGGACCCATGAAGGTCTCAAGGACCCAGATATGGGTTGATTTGATAAAGGTGGAGAAAAACTTGATGGACAGCCCAATAGGATCTTGTTACAACTGTGACACCAATTAAAGCCAGAGCAACAGTTCCAGCTTGGGGACAGGGTGGGGACCAGAAGCCACATACGCAGTTAGCAATTCATTGGTCCCGCACGAATGTACAACATGTCCTGGTACTGGTGGACACAGGAGCTAAATGTTCTCTGATTTATGGCAACCCTGAGCATTTTCCTGGGACCTCTGCTGTGATAGATAGCTATGGGGGTAAGGTAATTAGAGTGAAGAAAGCCCAAATCCCACTAGGGACAGGGTGTTTACCCCAAATGTTCACAGTATACTGTGTACATATTTCCCATCCCAGAATATATTTTGGGGGTGGGTGAATATCCTGCAGGCCTGTGGTTATAGACCACTGCAGGTGAGTTTAGACTGTGGGTACACGTGGTAAAGGCAGTACTGAGGGGACATGTTAAGCTACCTGTCTGCAGCTCTGCCTGTACCTCATCAGATGACAAATACTAAACAATATAAATTGCCTGGGAGACACAAGGAAATTGGAGACACTCTACAGGAGTTGGAGAAGGTGGGCATCATAAAGCCCATTCATAGTCCTTTTAATTCCCTGGTGTGACCAGTGAAAAGGCCAGAAGGCTCTTGGCATATGACCATGGATTACAGTGAATTAAATAAAGTCACATCCCCTTTGTATGTTGCTGTCCCCTCTATAGCAGTCCTTATGGACACCATCAGTCATTAATTAGAGACGTATCATTATGTTGTGGATCTTGCTTATGCTTTCTTCTCTATTGACATGGCACAGGAAAGTCAGGAACAGTTTGACTTCACATGGGAAGACTGGCAGGGGACATTCACTGTCCTTCCACAGGGATTCCTCCACAGTCCCACCATTTGTCATGGACTTGAAGCCTAGGACTTGGCCACATGGAAGAAACCACAAACAGTGTGGCTGTTATCACTACACTGATGATATACTCACATCTGATTCTCTTGCAGATTTAGAAGGGGCAGGTCCTAGACTGCTGCAACATCTACAGGAGAAAGGATGGGCTGTGCACAAGTTCAGGGCCCTGGTTTGTTGGTAAAGTTCTTGGGGGTTGTCTGGTCTGATAAAACTAAAGTTATCCCAGAAGCAGTCACAGACAAGGTCCGGGCTTGGACACATAAGCACTGTTTTCAGAATGTCACTGAAAATGCTTTCACTCCACGTATACTTCTATCAGCACAGACATGCACTTACACAAATGGTCACATTATAGCACATAAATAGATATATATATATAAATCTATACATGCCCATAACCATGATATGTCTAATCTCAGCATGAGTGCATAATAGGTATCATATGAAGAACACATATGTGCATACCTGTTTTTCTTATATAAACATATTCATGGACATATGGTTATATCATCACTCCTTAACATTTTTCCAGATTTGACTAAAACTGTTCGAACAACTTACCAACAGAAGGGAATGATTGTCTGGTAACCAAGTTGTCACTACTCTCCCCACCAGTATCAGTTTTCATTTGCCATCAGATAAGCCTAAAAGTGCTGGAACTGATATAACCTAGTTCCACAGGTAAGAAGAGTGCCAACTTATTTTGTGGCAGACTGTTTCATGCCAAGGGGCCTGAGGAATGTCGCTTGTTCTGCATCAATACAATTAAGGGATCTATTGCTGTTGGGTCTCCCCCATTTTGATGAGCTTAATGCAGGCACAGCCCCATTAGAACGCCACCTGGAATGCCGTCCATTTGTGCAGACAGGCACCATTTGCAAGCCGTTTGCTTTTTTCTTCTCAATTGCGGTTTAGAAAAAATGCTGCGGCATTAAGAACACTCAGACACAGGATAATTTTCATAGCTCAAATTGCAGGTTGAATAAATGTTATCTGTACCTTGTTCATGGATGTCCAGACACGTTCTTAATAGGAAAGGTAAATAACATTTTTTACAACTGTCCACAGTCTCCTCCCTCTGCTTTCATTGATTAATACTGATTAACAAATACTTTCTGTTTCTGAATAATTCATCTGTTATCTGACCATTGCGAAATTATAATCACCATTTCTAGAACAGGTACTTAGGGAAAAGGCCATTTTCTTTCTTAGGGTACATTGAAGAAAATTGGCCCCAAGGATATTTACACTGTTAAGGCAAGTTTGAAGATCTTTCTAATTGAGCATTCTGCTGCAAGTGCACTGTAGGGAGATTCTCCTATCCCAGGTCTTACAGGGGAATATACATTTTAAAAATATACATATGATTGAATATACACATTTGACTTCATGAAAAATAACTAAAACATTTACATGTAAACACAGCAGTTAACTACCGATTATTAAATGTAAGTTGATAGATTCGTCCCCAAAAAAACCTTAAAACAAAGCATCTCTCTTAAAAAAATAAATCGAACTTCATTCAACATTTCTGTTGCTAAGATGACAGCCTGAATTTAATGAATGTTCTGATAAACAAAATACCTCTTGCTTCCTGAAATAGTGAAAACTTACATTGATCTTCCATTTATTATGTGCTAGTTGCCATCTAAACATTTTATATATATGAATTCATCCAGCTCTCAAAACACCACCAGGAAGTAAGCACTTTTATTAGCCGCATTTTAAAGATGAGAAATCTGACATAGGAAGCAGCTGAGAAACCTGCCCATCATATAGTAATAAGTGGCAGAGATAGGATTTGATTTAACTAGTCTGGCTGCAAAATCAAATTCCTTAAGCACACACTATCTTGCCCTGTGAACCTACAGAGCTCTGCCTCATTCACCAAGACCACTGTTCCCCACTAACTGACCACATACAAGGTTCACCTGTTTGCATGTGGGCTGGTTAGTTCATTCCAGCTCACTCTCTGCTCTGCTACAATGCTAAGAAATTCTACCATCCCAGCTCTGTCCATTTTGCTTCCTGCAAATAATCTTTAAAATATAGAAACAGTTGGTTATTATTGCCCATTTACATTTACAAGGTGCACATTCTGATGAGAAGAGAATATTTGAAAAAAAAAAAAAGAGGACTCCTGGGGATGAGAAGCGGCAGCTCCAGAGACAAGAGGAGAAAATTGGAAGAAGGAGAAGGCAAAGGATATCATTTGGCCAGTCTAGCCTGATTTGGGATTTTCAGGGACTGACTCCCAGAGTTTTAGCACAACTTCAGTTACTGGCCTCCTGAAGGCTGTTAAATCCTGCTTAGACAGAACATAAAACATCACACTGAAACCAAGAGATCAGAGGGGCAGGACTGGGGCATGGCATGCCTCCATTCAGTTTAACACAGTGCCACGTCCTCCTCAAATCTTGAGAGAGAAAGTGGGATCTTTAAGAGGACAGCCTAAGAATTCCTAGTTGGAAACCTAGAAAAAGTAGAAGACTGCTTCTCAGGAAAGGTTTCATCTGGGAGACAACGTACGGAGGTTGTCTTCATGGGGTACTGCTCTCTGACAGTGTCAGAGAGATAGACCTGCTTCCTGCAGAAGTCCAGAAAAGTTGGGATAGCTTCTTTCTTTGATCTTTTTCTTGCTATTTCCCAGATGTGGAAGTCTGGGTCTGTGGCTGGAAAGACCTACAGAAATGGATACAATGGATACAGGCTTCATTTTCCCATCTCACCCTGACACCCATCACTGGTAAATATTGTTCACAAAGGCTTGATATGTTTACAAAAGCATTTTAATGGCCACATATATCACATTACACTATATGAAATAATGAAGGAACTTTTTGTAAACAAATATTTCAGGAGAATATGTGTAACCAGGCACTGCTTTTTTTTTTCAATTAGAGCTGTTGATGTCCACTCATGAAAAACTGGACAAACCAAAATATTCTTAACATAGAATGTGTGTGTTATACTTAATTAAATGTCAGCCTCTCTTTCACTGATACACAAATAATCAGTTATACAATAGCAAGTTAACTTTTTACATGTTTCATCATGATTTTATGTTTATATAGTTTCACCATACATATTTTAGGGTGCTTATCTGGCTTTTATAACTATGTTAAGAAAGGTCATCACTGAATATTGAAACCAAGCTATTGAATAGTCCCCCTTCAAAGCTCTACATCAGGTTAATTGAAAAGAATCTCGAAATTGCAAAGTGAAGTGTTTAAAGCTTTAAAATTTTAAGCTACTTATATTTACAAATCAGTATTTCCTCAATGATATGCAACCAAAATGCAAAAAGATAGGGCTTAAAAATCTATCGCACTGGAGGGCTTCCGGGAAGATGGCAGTGTGAGCAGGGCGGCAGAAATCTCTTCCCAAAACTATATAAATCTGTGAAAAGACAGCAAATACAACTATTCCTAAAAGAGAAATCGGAGCACACAGGAAAGTGCACAGCGTGCAGCCACACCTGGGAGGACTGAGCACCCCGCGAGGCAGGTAAGATACGGAGCCGCGACCCAGCAGCACCTGAACACTCACCCAGCCCAGTGCGCTGGTGGGAGGAGAGGATTCGGAGCCGGAGGGAGTGGAAGAGCAGGTCCGCGAAATAACCAGCCCCGGTGGTCTGCGCCGGAGCACCGGGAGCGCTGACACACATCGCGCGGTGCATCAGACATTGGAGAGGCAGAAGGTGCAGGTTTTGAGCCAGGAAGGCGTCGGGACCATGCAGCCAGCGCCCAGGGATAAGAGAAAAGCGTGCGCCATTTGTAGCAGTCTCGGAGAGGCGGGGGGCCTAGCGAGGGAACACCATCGCCCCGAGGGGGTCAGCCCTGCAGGCTGGAAGTCCTGAGGAACTTCGGTCCCCTTCGCTAGTGCAGCCAGTGCCCAGGGACAAGAGAAAAGTGCGTGCCATTTGTAGTGGTCTTGGAGAGGTGGGGGGCCCAGCGAGGGAACACCATCGCCCCAGAGGGCTCAGCCCTGCAGGCTGGAAGTCCTGGGGAACTTTGGTCCCCTTCGCTAGTGACAGAAAGAAGGGAGCAACCACGCTGGAACTTTATACAGAAAACAATAGCGGTCCATTCATTCCTACCTACAAAAAAAGCGGCGCGGCTGCGGCTGCAAATTAGTTGAGCAACAGTGACACCTACAGCACGCGTAGAGAATCCACTCGGCTGGCCTTTTTTTTTTCTTGTTTGTGTTATTTCTTGCTTTTTTTGTGTGTTTTATTTCTTGTCCTTTTTTTTCTGTTTTCACCTTCCTTTTCTTTCATTTCTTTCTTCTTTCTCTCTTTTCTTTCTCTTCCTTCTTTTCTTGGCTTGCTTGTTTTTTTTGGTGTTGCTTTTTTTTTTTCTATTCTTTTCTTTTTAAACATTAAAGAGCCCAGCTGACATACTTGGCACCTACCAATGACCACTCCTATCAACATGACAAGACAGAAGAATATGATACAGACAAAGATCACCAAGATCCAGAGCCCCTCTGAGAAGGAATCTGAAGGGATGGAAATGCAGCATCTTCCTGAAAAAGAATTCAGAATAAAAGTCATAACCATGCTGATGGATCTACAGAGAAATATGCAAGAGCTAAGGGAGGAAGTGAGGGAAGTCAGGAAAGATAATGCAGAAATGAGACAAGCCATCGACGGGCTCAGCAGCAGACTGGACGAGATGCAAGACACTGTTAATGCAATAGAAATCAGAGAACAGGAACACAGAGCAGCTGAGGCAGAGAGATAAAAGGATCTCTAGGAATGAAAGAATATTAAGAGAACTGTGTGACCAATCCAAAAGGAACAATATTCGCATTATAGGAGTACCAGAGGAAGAAGAGAGAGAAAAAGGGATAGAAAGCGTCTTTGAAGAAATAATTGCTGAAAACCTCCCCATGCTGGGGAAGGAAATAGTCTCGCAGTCCATGGAAGCCAACAGATCTCCTAACACAAGGGACCCCAGGAAGACAGCACCAAGACACATAATAATTAAAATGGCAAAGATCAAAGATAAGGACAGAGTATTAAAGGCAGGTAGAGAAAGAAAAAAGATCACCTTCAAAGGAAAACCCATCAGACTAACATCAGACTTCTCAACAGAAACCTTACAGGCTAGAAGAGAATGGCATGATATATTTAATGCAATGAAACAGAAGGGCCTCGAACCAAGAATACTGTATAGAGCACGATTATCATTTAAATATGACGGCAGGATTAAACAATTTCCAGACAAGCAAAAGCTGAGAGAATTTGCCTCCCATAAACCACCTCTACAGGACATCTTAAAGGAAATTCTCTAGAGGGAAGCACTCCTAAGGCTAAAAAGCAGTCACCAGAGAAAATAAAATCATAGCAAAGAAAGCAGAACAACCAAAACTAACTAAAGGCAAAGAATAAAACACCTAGTATATAAAGAATGGAGGAGGAAGAATAAGAAGGGAGAGAAATAAAGAAACATCAGACTGTGTTTACAATAACTTAACAAGAAAGTTAAGTTAGATTGTTAGATAGAAAAGAAGCAACCCATGAACCTTTGGTAACCACGAATCTAAAGCCAGCAATGGCAATAAGTACCTATCTTTCGATAATCACCCTAAACGTAAATGGACTGAATGCACCAATCAAAAGACACAGAGTAACAGAATGGATAAAAAAGCAAGACCCATCTATATGCTGCCTACAAGAAACTAACCTCAAATACAAAGATATCCCCAGATTAAAAGTGAAGGGATGGAAAAAGATATTTCATGCAAATAACAAGGAGAAAAAAGCAGGTGTTGCAGTACTTGTATCAGACAAAATACACTTCGAAACGAAGAAAGTAGCAAGAGATAAAGAAGGACATTACATAATGATAAAAGGGTCAATCCAACAAGAGGATATAACCATTTTAAATATATATGCACCCAACACAGGGGCGCCGGCATTTGTGAAACAAATACTAACAGAACTAAAGGAGGAAATAGACAGCAATGCATTCATCTTAGGTGACTTCAACACACCACTCACTCCAAGGGACAGATCAACCAGACAGAAAATAAGTAAAGACACAGAGGCACTGAACAACAACACACTAGAACAGATGGACCTAACAGACATCTACAGAACTCTACACCCAAAAGCAACAGGATACACATTCTTCTCAAGTGCACATGGAACATTTTCCAGAATAGACCACATACTAGGCCACAAAAAGAACCTCAGTAATTTCAAAAATATTGAAATCCTACCAACCAACTTCTCAGATCACCAAGGTATAAAACTAGAAATAAATTTTAGAAAGAAATCAAAAACGTTCACAAATACATCGAGACTTAACAACACTCTCCTAATTAACCAATGGGTTAATGACCAAATCAAAACAGAAATTAAAGAATATATGGAGACTAATGACAACAACAACACAAAGCCACAACTTCTGTGGGATGCAGCAAAGGCAGTTCTAAGAGGAAAGTATATTGCAATCCAGGCCTATCTAAAGGAAGAAGAACATTCCCAAATGAATAGTCTAAAGACACAATTACTGAAATTGGAAAAAGAAGAACAAATGAGACCCAAAGTCACCAGAAGGAGGGACATAATAAAGATCAGAGAAGAAATAAATAAAATTGAGAAGAACAAAACAATAGAAAAAATCAGTGAAACCAAGAGCTGGTTCTTTGAAAAAATAAACAAAATAGATAAACCCCTAGCCAGACTCATAAAGAGAAAAGGAGAACCTACACACATAAACAGAATCAGAAATGAGAAAGGAAAAATCACGACGGATCCCACAGAAATACAAAGAATTATAAGAGAATATTATGAGAATCTATATGCTAACAAGCTGGAAAACCTAGAAGAAATGGACAATTTTTTAGAAAAATATAACCTTCCAAGACTGACCAAACAAGAAACAGAAAAACTAAACAGACCAATCACCAGCAACGAATTAGAAGCGGTAATCAAAAAACTACCCAAGAACAAAACCCCCGAACCAGATGGATTCACCTTTGAATTCTACCAGACATATAGAGAAGAAATAACACCCATTCTCCTTAAAGTTTTCCAAAAAATAGAAGAGGAGGGAATACTTCCAAACTCATTCTATGAAGCCAGCATCACTCTAATACCAAAACCAGGCAAAGACCTCACCAAAAAAGAAAACTACAGACCAATATCCCTGATGAACGTAGATGCAAAAATACTCAACAAAATATTAGCAAACCGAATTCAAAAATACATCAAGAGGATCATACACCATGATCAAGTGGGATTCATCCCAGGGATGCAAGGATGGTACAACATTCGAAAATCCATCAACATCATCCACCACATCAACAAAAAGAAGAACAAAAACCACATGATCATCTCCATAGATGCTGAAAAAGCATTTGACAAAATTCAGCATCCATTCCTGATTAAAACTCTCAACAAAATGGGTATAGACGGCAAGTACCTCAACATCATAAAGGCCATATATGACAAACCCACAGCTAACATCATACTTAACGGCGAGAAGCTGAAAGCTTTTCATCTAAGATCGGGAACAAGACAGGGATGCCCACTCTCTCCACTGTTATTCAACATAGTACTGGAGGTCCTAGCCACAGCAATCAGACAAAACAAAGACATACAAGGCATCCAGATTGGTAAAGAAGAAGTCAAATTGTCACTATTTGCAGATGACATGATATTGTACATAAAAAACCCTAAAGACTCCACTCCAAAACTACTAGAACTAATATCTGAATTCAGCAAAGTTGCAGGATACAAAATTAACACACGGAAATCTGTTGCTTTCCTATACACTAACGATAAACTAACAGAAAGAGAAATCAGAAAAACAATTCCATTCACAATTGCATCAAAAAGAATAAAATACCTAGGAATAAACGTAACGAAAGAAGTGAAAGACCTGTACCCTGAAAACTACCAGACATTCCTAAGAGAAATTAAAGAGGACACTAACAAATGGACATGCGTCCCATGCTCTTGGCTAGGAAGAATGAATATTGTCAAAATGGCTATACTACCTAAAGCAATCTACAGATTCAATGCAATCCCTATCAAACTACCAACAGCTTTCTTCAATGAACTCGGGCAAATAATTCTAAAATTCATATGGAACCACAGAAGACCCTGAATAGCCAAAGCAATCCTGAGAAGGAAAAATAAAACGGGGAATTACGCTCCCTGACTTCAAGCTCTACTACAAAGCCACAGTAATCAAGACAATTTGGTATTGGCACAAAAAACAGACCCACAGATCAGTGGAATAGAATAGAAAATCCAAACATCAAACCAAACACATACAGTCAATTAATATTTGATAAGGGAGCCTTGGATATACATTGGGGAGATGACGGCCTCTTCAGCAGCTGGTGTTGGAAAAACTGGACAGCTACATGTAAGAGAATGAAACTGGACTACTGTCTAACCCCATACACAAAGGTAAACTCAAGGTGGATCAAAGACCTGAATGTAAGTCATGAAACCATAAAACTCTTAGAAAAAAATATAGGCAAAAAGCTCTTGGACATAAACATGAGCGACTTCTTCATGAACATATCTCCCCGAGCAAGGGAAACAAAAGCAAAAATGAACAAGTGGGACTATATCAAGCTGAAAAGCTTCTGTACAGCAAAGGACACCATCAGTAGAACAAAAAGACATCCTACAGTATGGGAGAATATATTCATAAATGACGTATCCGGTAAGGGGTTGACATCCAAAATATATAAAGAACTCACGCACCTCAACAAACAAAAAGCAAATAATCCATTTAAGAAATGGGCAGAGGACATGAATAGACACTTCTCCAAAGAAGAAATTCAGATGGCCAACAGGCACATGAAAAGATGCTCCACGTCGCTAATCATCAGAGAAATGCAGAGTAAAACCACAATGAGATATCACCTCACACCAGTGAGGATGGCCAACATCCAAAACACAAACAACAACAAATGTTGGCGAGGATGTGGAGAAAAGGGAACCCTCCTACACTGCTGGTGGGACTGCAAATTAGTTCAACCATTGTGGAAAGCAGTATGGAGGTTCCTCAAAAAACTCAAAATAGAAATACCATTTGACCCAGGAATTCCACTCCTAGGAATTTACCCTAAGAATGCAGCAGCCCAGTTTGAAAAGACAGATGCACCCCTATGTTTATCGCAGCACTATTTACAATAGCCAAGAAATGGAAGCAACCTAAGTGTCCATCAGTAGATGAATGGATAAAGAAGAGGTGGTACATATACACAATGGAATATTATTCAGCCATAAGAAGAAAACAAATCCTACCATTTGCAACAACATGGATGGAGCTAGAGGGTATTATGCTCAGTGAAATAAGTCAAGCTGAAAAAGACAAGTACCAAATGATTTCACTCATATGTGGATATAAGAACTAAGGGAAAAAAAAACTGAAGGAACAAAATAGCAGGAGACTCACAGAACCCAAGAACGGACTAACAGTTACCAAAGGGAAAGGGACTGGGGAGGATGGGTGGGAAGGTAGGGGCAAGGGGGAAGTAGGGACATTACGATTAGCAGATATAATGTTCGGGGGGCACGGGGAGGGCTGTACTACTCAGAGAAGACAAGTAGTGACTCTATGGCATCTCACTACGCTGATGGACAGTGACTGCAATGGGGTTGGGGGTGGGGGAAACCTGATGAAGGGGGTAGTGTAATCACCATAATATTACTCATTTAATTGTAGATTAATGATATCAAAATAAACTAAAATAAATTTTTAAAAATCTATCACACTGATTTCCAATTTTTGTCCCCCTAAAAATAAGTTTGTTGACATCACTAAATGACTCACCAGAGAGAAAAAGTAAAAATTTGATTTTACAAAATAAATATGCACTAACAAAAAACTCTGAAAACTCTACTGTGGGATCTAATTCCCGGTTCTATCAACTTTGGAGTTGATTTCCTTCTCTAATGTCCCACTCCTCAGCCTTCTGCTGCTCTATTTCAAGCCATCTATCCTAAGACAGTTGCAACCACCACCCCTTCATTCACCTTTCTCACCAGACTTTTGGGTTGGTTTGGGTTCTTTGGTGTCATTCACCCTGTGTTTGTGTGATCCTCAAACCAAGTCTTTCATATCTGGGTAGAAAAGTAGAGAATGGCAGGTTAAACCTTCCTCCATAGATAACAGAATCTAGACTGACTTTTATGACTCCTGGAGTGGAAGAGGCTGATGGTACAACAAACACAGATATGAAATGCTAATTACATGACCAGTTGTTAGAGCATTTATTAGGACGATGTTGACTGACCCCAGATGCATCTGCCATCCCAGGTGGCAGCCAAAGGACTTTCTGAAGAGAGGTCACCTCCTCTTCTCCCTCTAGCATCTGGACCATCATCTGTCTAAGCTGCCATGGAAGGGCCAGTGGTTCATGACAGCAGTGGGAAGAAGCCAGGGTCAGATGGGGCCTCCAGCTTATATCATAAAGGGAGGTAGAGGGGGGTCAGCTGACCTTTTCCAAACCACAGAGTTTCTCCTCTCCATAACCTCCAGGGACAAGTCACAAAGGTTATTTTTGCATCATATAATATATATTATGTCCTGCCCTGGTGGGTTATGGAACATATAATATGCCTTTTCCAGAAATATACTTAGGAATGGAAAGGCCTGAAAAATCCTCCAAAAGGACTGTGTTTCTTTATAATCAGGCAACTGCTGATTAATTGCATAATATTCAGCTCTTAGTTGGTGCTGTCTTTCAAGGCTTAGCCTGCCTGACCCAACAGCTGCTTAACTTGGCTCCAGGCATTTATGACTTTATTTTGAACAAATCTTGAACATTTTCATTTGACTTTTCCCAACTCAACTATGCAACTCAAAATTTGTTTTAAATTTTACGGTTCTTTTTTTTCCCCTCTTTCTTCTCTCTTGCTTTTTCTCCTTCCCCTGCTTCCAGCTGTAACTTTGGAATCTGAGTTGGTTTTCTTTCCAGCAGCAGATTTTGTGATGCAAAAGAAAGGAAGTTTGCAGAAAGGGTAATGCCAGGGAGAAGGGGAAGGGTTTTGCTAACTCTTTGGATCCCTTCAGAACAAGCTAAAACCTAATACTACATAAATATTGAAGTGCACAGTAGAGTCAAAGTATTCAATAAACATTTACTGTGAATGGAGGCATTAGGGAAGGCTTAGGCCCCGCCTGAATTCCCATGAAATTTGTAAATATTTCTTTCATTTGTTCTCCATTTACAATTAGTTGCGGTCAAGCTGATCAAAGCCAGAAGAGGCCAGTTGCATGTGAACCCGCATCCCTCACAATGACATCCACGAAGCAGAATGAAATATGGAATATCGGGTTTCCACGGATGTATGAACTTGTAAAAAATCTGAAAGAATAGGAGGTTTTTCACACTGAGTAATGTGAAACATTTGGTGGGGATTGTAGACCTCTGCAGAGGGAAAGGGAGAGCCCAGATCCATCAAGCTATAAAACAGAAGCAGGCCCAGCAGACACAGGGTCCTCCCCTGGCATCCAGGGACTTAGCTGTCACAGGCTCTGCCCTGCAGAGGTCCTGGCAAAGAGGCCCCTTGGGTAAGGGAGAGAGGAAGCACCCAGAGCTCCCCCTGGGATATGGCTTTGCGGGGGTCCACACTCAGCTCCACCCTCCTCCCTCTCCCTCTGTGCTGCACTCTTGAATCAGTGCTCCCTGAGCACCACCAAATACACACGCCCCTTTTAGTTGATGCTCTCATAATCCACTTCCAATCAGACAGGGGTTAAAGTACTTGGATAAGGATCTTCCCATTTTTATACACAGTCTGAGTAAATAAATAACCCCCAGTGAACACAGAAGTGTACACTACCACACAGTCTCAGACAGCCCCCAAAAGCACATATAACTAACTGTTGCCCGGTTCATTTACACATTCACATGCACTGGGCCCCGGAGCAGCAGCCTTTCTCCTCCCATAAAGCTGTATCACCATTGGCTGGGGCTAGGCTCTCCCTTTGTGACAACTCAGAGTGTTTTAGTTGCTTCCTCTGTTTTTCCCAGCTGTCCAGCCATAATGGGAGTCTGAGGTGGGGACAGGGCAGAGCCGGAGCAGTTTACCTTCTTTCACCTCCAGAAATGTGTAAGGCGGTCGGCAACGTCTCCTCCCTTATTAGAAAAATGGGCAGCCACTACAGATAGCTTAATGAAAGACCTCATGCTAATTCTCAAATATTCAATAAGCAAGGGTTATTGCTAAGGATGCCCAACCAGCAAGTGCACGCAATTAGAGCAGACAATTACATGTCCACTCATGTAATTGTGGACTTAATTCGACCTCCCACCATGGGGGCTGCAATTCGACCTCCTCTTCTCCCTAGATTTTGGAGGGGGGCATACATTGCTCAAGGTACGTCCTAGCACCAACACACCAGGAAGGAGAGAAAAGTTGACTTCCACATATTTTACCAATTTGGGGAAAGATCTGTAAGGATTAAATATTGGGGTGTAGGCAGGTGTAAACAAATAAGCAGAACAGAGTCTTTTTGCAAACGCAGCCTCGCCCACTGATTCACACACACACACCCTCTTACTCTCCACCTCAACTATTCAAAAACAGTTAGAAGATGACCCAGTAGCCTATACAAACAATAGATTAAGGGGGTGGAGAGGAATAAAGGGGCACCTTTGAACTGAAAGCCACTGTAGGACACCAAACTCTTCTTACAGAGGGAATTTCCCACACCTCTGGGTTGGAGCTGACCTGGGCTCCCACAGCGGAAGAGAAATCTCTTCCCCTGGACTCAGGAGAATTGATACACAACACACAGTGCAGGAGGGGGAACCTTAATGTTCAAGGAACCAAAACAGAAAACCTTAACTTGACCTTGCATGGAGGCCTTCAGCTTGGAAAAACTGAATCATCCCCAACTCTGAAGAACTTGCTGGGCAGCCCAGAAAAAGAACTGTAAACAGTGTCACAAATAGTCTCCAGAGACTCCCAGAGAGGATTTAATTTACAGCTAATTTTACAGGCACTTAAGATCCAATCAGGATTGAGCTGATTACAGCTTTAGCCCCATGAGGACTTCTCTGGTTCTGGTTCTCTCTTCTCCCATGTGTAACCCTTTGGGGGTCCTAACTGAAAGCTTGGGGTGTTTATCAGGGCATCCTCTTCTTGATGAGCCTGAACTCTTTTTATTCCTCTGGCTCTGTAAGACTGTTGAAAGCTCCGGTCAGCTTCTAGATCTCTCAGCCATGGGCCTTGTCTTAAGAATCCATAGTGCCTCAAGGTGAGAAGCAACTGCTAAAAGCGAAGCTCCCTTCTCTGTGGCTTCTTATTCCAGATATTGGACCTGAAAGTTCTCTCTACCTACATAGCTCTCTGTGCCTTCAAACATTGTTTTTTGTCCAGCTTTTCTCTGAGGGTTGGTCTGAATATTCTAGCCATTACTGGAAGTGAAACTCTAGTAACTGCAGATTTTTGTGATCATATTGTAAATGCTATTTTTTAAGACTAATTTTCAATGGTAGTTGGTGTATGGAAACATGATTGGGTTGACTAAATTGATTTTTATGTCCAGAAACATCACCAAATTCTCTAATTCCAATCATTTATTTATAGATTCATTAGGTTTTCCAACTAATCATATCATCTTTGAATTATAGCTTTGTTTTTTCCTTTCGAATGTTTATGTGTTTTATTTACTCTTGTCTTACATGTTGGTTGAGAGTTCCAATATAATCTTGAATAAAAGTACTAATAGAGGCACCTTTGTCTTGTTTACAGTCTTAAAGATAATGCTTACATGTTTTCCATCAAGTCTGATGTTTGCTGAAGGTACTCTGCAGATGCCCTCTATCAGGAGAAATAAGTTTTCCTATAGTCCTAGTTAACTGAGCTGACTGGGTATGCAGAAATCAAAATTGGCTCAGGTGTTTTGCCAACTCAAGCTATGTCAACTTTGTCAATGTGTGACTATTTACAGAATTCCAGGACAATGTCTCACTCCTACATGGAAAAAACAAGCTATGAGTCTCTTATTTACCCTTCGATGGAGCCGTCACGTTCCAAATGTATTCTGTATTACTAAGATGCATTTTGCCTCATGGGCCCCAAAGCAACATGAGCATTTATAGGTGTCTTTTCCTCATACCCTTTTTACAGTCTTCTCACATTTTATGTCACAAAGTTCTTTCTCAAGTCTATTCTCTATTCTAACTTTCTTCTATTAAAAGAGATCAGCTAATCACCATCTTTCAGACAAAAGCACTTTTTCCTACACTTGAAAAATGTTAAGTTCTCCCCTTAGCCTTCTTTGCAACATACTGAATAAAATCAACCATTTTTACTCCATGTCTGATATCTTAGTCCCCTCTGAAAGTACCCAAACTTCCTCATAATTGCACTGCCGTCCCAGCATGCTACCTTGGACAATACTGCAGAAAGTCCTAACCATACCAACCACCATGGGAAGGTTACCTCATGATTTCTTGCTCCTTACATTTTTTTAAATCTTTTTTTAATTAAGGTATTATAGTTGTTACATTTACCCATATCATAAAGTCCCCACCCATACTCCAATGCAGTCACTGTCCATCAGCGTAGTAAGATGACACAGATTCACTGCTTGCCTTCTCTGTGCTACACTGTTTTCCCCATGATCCCCCACACCATGTGTACTAAACATAATATCCTCAATCCCCTTCTCCCACCCTACCTACCCTCCCACACCCCTCCCCTTTGGTGACCACTAGATCCTTCTTGGAGTCTCTGAGTCTACTGCTATTTTGTTCCTTCAGTTTTGCTTCATTGTTATACTCCACAAATGAGGGAAATCATTTGGCACTTGCTCATGCTTATACTGAGGAGATTTTTGCCTATGTTGTCTTCTAAGAGTTTTATGGTTTCATGACTTACATTCAGGTCCTTGATCCATTTTGAGTTTACTTTTGTGTATGGGGTTAGACAGTAATCCAGTTTCATTCTCTTACATGTAGCTGTCCAGTTGTGCCAACACCAGCTGTTGAAGAGGCTGTCATTTCCCCATTGTATGTCCATGGCTCCTTTATCATATATTAATTGACCATATATGGTAGGGCTTATATCAGGGCTCTCTAGTCTGTTCCATTGGTCTATGGGTGTGTTCTTGTGCCAGTACCAAATTGTCTTGATTACTGTGGCTTTGTAGTAGAGCTTGAAGTTGGGGAGCATAATCCCCCCAGCTTTATTCTTCCTTCTCAGGATTGCTTTGGTTATTCGGGGTCTTTTGTGGTTCCATATGAATTTTAGAATGGTTTTCTCTAGTTCATTGAAGAATGCTGTTGGTATTTTGATAGGAATTGCATTGAATCTGTAGATTGCTTTAGGCAGGATGGCTGTTTTGACAATATTAATTCTTCCTATCCATGAGCATGGGATGTGTTTCCATTTATTGGTATGTTCTTTCATTTCTCTCATGAGTATCTTGTAGTTTTCAGAGTATAGATCTTTCACTTCCTTGGTTAGGTTTATTCCTAGGTATTTTATTCTTTTTGATGGAATTGTTTTCCTGATTTCTCTCTCTGCTAGTTCATTGTTAGTGTATAGGAATGCCACATATTTCTGCATATTAATTTTGTATCCCACAACTTGGCTGAATTCAGATATAAGATCTAGTAGTTTTGGAGTGGATTCTTTAGGGTTTTTTTATGTGCAATATCATTTCATCTGCAAACAGGGACAGTTTAATTTCTTCCTTGCCAATTTGGCTGCCTTTTATTTCTTTGTGTTGTTTGATTGCCATGGCTACGACCTCTAGAACTATATTGAATAAAAGTGGGGAGAGTGGGCATCCTCGTCTTGTTCCTGATCTTAAAGGAAAAGCTTTCAGCTTTTCGCTGTTAAGTATAATGTTGGCTGTGCGATTGTCATATATGGCCTTTATTATGTGGAGATACTTGCCATCTATACCCATTTTGTTGAGAGTTTTTATCATGAATGGATGTTGAATTTTGTCAAGTACTTTTTCGGCATCTATGAGATGATCATGTGGTTTTGTCCCTCTTTTTGTTGATGTGGTGGATGATGTTGATGGATTTTCGAATGTTGTACCATTCTTGCATCCCTGGAATAAATCCTACTTGATCATGATGGATGATCTTTTTGATGTATTTATGAATTTGGTTTGCTAATATTTTGTTGAGTATTTTTACATCTATGTTCATCAGGGATATTGGTCTGTAATTTTCTTCGTTGTGGAGTCTTGGCCTGGTTTTGGTATTAGAGTGATGTTGGCCTCATGGAATGAGTTTGGGAGTATTCTCTCTTCTTCTACTCTTGAAAACTTTAAGGAGGATGGGTATTAGGTCTTCACTAAATGTTTGATAAAATTCAGCAGTGAAGCCATCTGGTACAGGGGTTTTGTTCTTAGGTAGTTTTTTGATTACCAGTTCAATTTCGTTGCTGGTAATTGGTCTGTCCAGATTTTCTGTTTCTTTCTGGGTCAGCCTTGGAAGGTTGTATTTTTCTAGAAAGTTGTCCATTTCTTCTAGGTTATCCAGTTTGTTAGCATATCATTTTTCATAGTATTCTCTAATATTTCTTTGTATTTCTGTGGTGTCCATAGTGATTTTTCCTTTCTCATTTCTGATTCTGTTTATGGGAGTAGCCTCTTTTTTTTTCTTGATAAGTCTGGCTAGGGGTTTATTTTGTTTATTTTCTCAAAGAACCAGCTCTTGCTTTCATTGATTCTTTCTATTGTTTTATTTTTCTCAATTTTATTTATTTCTGCTCTAATCTTATTATGTCCCTCCTTCTACTGACTTTGGGCCTCATTTGTTCTTCTTTTTCTAGTTTCATTGTGAGTTTTGACTGTTCGTATGGGATTGTTCTTCTTTCCTGAGATCGGCCTGTATTGCAATATACTTTCCTCTTAGCACAGGCTTTGCTTAATCCCACAGATTTTGCAGTGTTGAATTTTTGTTGTCATTTGTCTCCATATATTGCTTGATCTCTGTTTTTATTTGGTCATTGATCCATTGGCTATTTAGGAGCATGTTGTGATGCCTCCATGTGTTAGTGGGATTTTTCATTTTCTCTGTGTAATTTATTTCTAGTTTCATAGCTTTGTGGTCTGAGAAACTAGTTGGTACAATTTCAATCTTTTTGAATTTACCGAGGCTCTTTTTGTGGCCTAGTATATGATCTATTCTTGAAAATGTTCCATGTGCACTTGCGAAGAATGTGCATTCTGCTGCCTTTGGGTGTAGAGTTTTGTAGATGTCTGTTAGGTCCATCTGTTCTAGTGTGTTGTTGAGTGCCTCTGTCTCCTTACTTTTTTTCTGTCTGGTTGATCTGTCCTTCAGAGTGAATGGAGTGTTGAAGTCGCCCAGAATGAATGCATTGCATTCTATTTCTCCTTTTAATTCTGTTAGTATTTGTTTCACATATGTAGGTGCTCCTGTGTTGGGCGCATAGATATTTATAATGGGTATATCTTCTTGTTGGATTGACCCTTTTATCATTATGTAATGTTCTTCTTTGTCTCTTTTGACTTTCTTTGTTTTGAAGTCTATTTTGTCTGATACAAGTACTGAAACTCCTGCTTTCTTCTCACTAGTATTTGCATGAAATATCTTTTTCCATCCCTTCACTTTTAGTCTGTGTATGTCTTTGGGTTTAAAGTGAGTCTCTTGTCAGCAGCATATAGATGGGTCTTGTTTTTTTATCCATTCAGTGACTCTATGTCTTTTGATTGGTGCATTCAGTCCATTTACATTTAGGATGATTATTGATAGGTATGTACTTGTTGGCATTGCAGGATTTAGATTTGTGGTTACCAAAGGTTCAAGGTTAACTTCCTTACTATGTAAGAGTCTAAGTTAAGTCACTTAATATGCTATTACAAACACAATTTAAAGGTTCTTTTATTTCTTCCTCTTTTTCTTCCTCCTGCTTTCTTTATATATTAGGTATCATGTTCTGTACTGTTTGTCTATCCCTTGATTGACTTTGAGGATAGTTATTTTAATTTTGCATTTGCTTAGTAACTAGCTGTTCTACTTTCTTTACTGTGGTTTTACTACCTCTGGTGACAGCTATTAAACCTTAGGAACACTTCCATCTATAGCAGTCCCTCCAAAATACACTGTAGAGATGGTTTGTGGGAAGTAAATTCTCTCAGCTTTTGCTTATCTGGGAATTGTTTAATCCCTCCTTCAAATTTAAATGATAATCTTTCCGGATAAAGTATTCTTGATTCAAGGCCCTTCTGCTTCATTGCATTAAATACATCATGCCACTCCCTTCTGCCCTGTAAGGTTTCCGTTGAGAAGTCTGATGATAGCCTGATGGGCTTTCCTTTGTATGTGATCTTATTTCTCTCTCTGGCTGCTTTTAAAAGTCTGTCTTTATCCTTGATCTTTGACATTTTAATTACTATATGTCTTGGTGTTGTCTTCCTTGAGTCCCTTGTGTTGGGAGATCTGTGCCTCTCCATGGCCTGAGACACTACCTCCTTCCCCAGATTGGGTAAGTTTTCAGCAATGACCTCCTCAAAGACACTTTCTATCCCTTTTTCTCTCTCTTCTTCTTCTGGTACCCGTATAATGCGAATATTGTTCCATTTGGATTGGTCACACAATTCTCTCAATATTCTTTCATTCTTAGAGATCTTTTCTTTGCTCCTCATTATAAGAATATAGTACTTTATCCTCCATTTACCCCATGGTCCCAAGCACATAGGCCAGTGAAAATCATGTCTGGACTTGCCTCACCTTATCTCTAAACATTTTGCCCCCACCCCTTAAGATCCAATCACCAACGTCCCTGTAACAGAACACACCCTACCCCTACTCCTTAAAAACGCACTTCCTCACCCACGAGCTGGTGCTCTCTGCTCAGAGGCAGCCATTCTCTCTTTCAGCCCTTAAAATCTCTTGCGTGGGCCTGTCCTGAGTCGTGCTGGGGTAAGGAGGGTCGCGGTGAGATACTTTTTCACTTACATTTCACACTGCCTGTTTAATCATGCCCCCCCACACACACTCTTTCATCATTGTTCTCTTGCAGTTCACTTTGACCTTTGGATGCTCTGCTGATGTGTTAGGGTGCTGGCCCTGAGACCTAACAGTGATGATCTGTTCTTATCTTTAGAATCCCTGTTTCTTCTCCATTCCTCCCTATGCTTTAGGTGTGAATACTTAGAGTCAATTCTTTTGGACCCAGAATCCTGAAAATCTCTTTTAATTAAGTTTGGGATAAAAATGGGAGTTACTGTGCTTGGAATGAAAACATTCTAATTTTTGTCAAGAATCAGTAATATTTCATTCATTTGGCAATTAGGGGATTATTGAGTACCTTCTATGTTCTCAACAACATTCTATAAACTGTGGGAGTACTGGGCTGGGAATCTCAGTTCAGACTAAATAGAATATGTACTGTTTGTCATTGTTTTTCAGGCAATATATGTCTTACCTATCAGCTAAGCAGAACCGAGGGAAGAGACTGCCCCCCATAGGCAGCTGGATTCACACAGATATGACTTTCTTCCCATCTCCTCTATACTTGCTCAGCCTGATGGTGATTTTGAGGTACCAGAAAGACTCGGGATCTTTGTCCACTCAAAGTGTAGCAGTGTATTTATTTGGAGAATAAGTGCTATCTGAAGCCACATGGGAGAACCAGTTTCCTGATGCAGCATATTTAGGGTGTCACCTATTTTCTAGGATGACCTCACAGAAACTGGAGATCTCACAGAAGAGAATTAAAGCTTGGTGAGCTCCCACACCCAGTGATGTAAGCTAGGGCACAAGATAGAACCATACGGTATCACACGGACTCTTGTACAGAAAGCGGAACAGAACATACACCATAAGCCAGCTGAGAGCATGAAGTATCAGAAGGCCCAACTGTGACTTCACCACTTTTGAACCCTCTAGCCCTACTTAATTAAAGAAATACCTCTTTCATTAAAGAAAAGCCTCTAACCCTACTTCTCCCCACAGTGGGGACAGGGGAGCACCAAAATCATCTCAAAAAACTCAGGTGGTGTTTAATATCTTTTCTATTAAGAGAGTACAAAAACTTCCCAATTTTTGAGTTTTCAGATTACACAGATTTCAGCTCAGTTGTGTCTACAATTTATATGCTGGGACCATATTAATTCATATCTTTGAGCATACATCATCTGTCTAGAGGGGGATAGTTAATGGTAACCCAGATGAGAAGAAGAAGGCAGCAGAGGTTTCAAAATCTGTTATTGAAGTTGCCAAGCACAGCAGTCTACAGCCAGATGGAAAAAATGCTGACAGGGGCTGAGATGGGTGCTGGGACCATGAGTCCTGCTGTCACCATGACTGTGCCTCCCTCCGCAGGCCACAGAAGCAGTGCTTCAATGGGAATATCCCTCCTAAGGGAAGGCACAAGCCACAGGCTTTGCTTCAACTTGTCCAGAGAATTCTGCAGGAGCAGACTCGGGACTGAGCCTGGCCCACAACTGAGCTTTTGACAGAGGAGGAGATGGGGGTATAGAATGAGGGAGGAGACTAGTTAAAATCTGTGTTTTGGACTAGCTCCTGGCTGATAAGAAGAAAGGGAAAATCCCAAAAACCTAGAGCCAGAAGAAAAGAGAGCCATATAGGGAGTCTCCAGCCTGAGCACAGGGAATAAGAAAACCAAGAGCAAATAGATGGGGACTTCAAAGGAAAATACATGCTATAGTTGTTAGGTATTTTGAAATCTTCACAGTTTTGAGTTTTGACATTTAAGAATTCATTTAGTTATATTGTCCTATTGTCTAGCCTTATAGGCCCACTACAGTTTTAAGTAACATACATATTATTAGTATAAATAAATAGAATTTCAGTAAATCACTCCTCAGAAAAAGTATGATCCATTGGTAGACAGATGGATTTTAAATTGCTAGAGGGCAGGAACCCGAGCACCTTCTTTACCCTCAGCAGCTAATGCAAAAACGACTATGGGAGTTAAGTGGAGAAGAATTGCAATACCTGTATAGGAATCTGTTTATTGCAATAGGACTAAATTGTAGAACATTCCCCCAAAAAGTGCTGCCCCTGCCCCCCTTTTCCATAAACATCATTCAATAATGGAAACATATAATATCATATTAGTATATTACAACCCCCTCTTAAAATTCTCCATTTCTTAGACTATGGAAAGAAATAGTCACCAAATGGAACAGACGTATGTGCCCACCAGTGGCAGATTCCATAGAACCCCTAAGGAAAGCACAATGCACTTGTGCCTCCAACGCTGATCCCACCTTTGGATGGCCTCTCACCTATCCCTGAATTCTTCACATAAAAATACAAAGAGCTCTAAAATCCATGCTTCAGGAGTCATACAGAATCAGGGACATTGACATGTGTTCATACTTCCGTGAGCCAGTCTGTGCTTCCCAAGAGAGGGTGGAGTATGTGGCAGCTTTGCCATCAGGAAGGTAGGTGAACAGAACGGGGCCACATGGGATCAGGACCCTGCCACCACACAACTCCAGGGTACCATCTGCACTGGGAAGCGGTTACACAGATAACGGCTGAAATGCCACCTCCTGGAGTTGTGCCACACAACACTGCATGGGGTCGCAACCTGAGACAGGACCCACTGGACTGGTGCTGGGAGAGCCCAGAATGAGAATGTATAGGATTTTTGAGCCCCAAAATGTCAAATCATATTTTTTAAGTTGCAAAAAGAACAGTCTAGTGCATGACTTCCCAGTGGTCGTCAAGGTTATTAAATAACTAAACCAAGGAAACCCTCATTATTTATAGAGGGCCACACAAAAGAGATTAGGAACAGATAAGAACACATTACTCTTTGCACATCTAACCAGTTAAATATAGAATTTTTTTTAAACATAGGTTCTAATTTTTTTTTTCTGGAGACAAAAATGGTGGCCTCTGAAATAAAAATCCTGGCACCATCACTTTTCTAGCTATGTGATTTATTGATCCTCTGTGTTCTATCTGCAAAATGGGAATAAAAGTAGACAGACAATATAAACAATATGAATACTTTGTCACAGGGATTTTCCAGGGATTTCCCCCTTAACCTTTGCTGGTATTTTTTAGCTAATAGACTGCCCCTCAAACTCAAACAGGATTGCTTTACTTCAAGGGGGCCTGCACCTCCTCAGCTTCCCTTTATTCATGCTCCCTCATTCAGCACCCTCATTCCCCTAGCTCTCACCCCCTCCTTTTTTTTTCTTTTTAGTTTATTTTGATATCATTAATCTACAGTTAAATGAGTAATATTATGGTGAATACCCTACCCCTTCATCAGGTTCCCCCCCCACCCCCCGCCAACCCCATTGCACTCACTGTCCATCAGCGTAGTGAGATGCCAGAGTCACTACTTGTCCTCTCTGGGTTGTACAGCCCTCCCCGTGCCCCCCCAACATTACATCTGCTAATCGTAATGTCCCTTCTTCCCCCTTACCCCTCCCTTCCCACCCATCCTCCCCAGTCCCTTTCCCTTTGGTAACTATTAGTCCATTCTTGGGTTCTGTGAGTCTGCTGCTGTTTTGTTCCTTCAGTTTTTTTCTTTGTTCTTATACTCCACATATGAGTGAAATCATTTGATACTTGTCTTTTCGGCTTGGCTTATTTCACTGAGCATAATACCCTCTAGCTCCATCCATGTTGTTGCAAATGGTAGGATTTGTTTTCTTCTTATGGCTGAATAATATTCCATTGTGAATATATACCACATCTTCTTTAGCCATTCATCTACTGATGGACACTTAGGTTGCTTCCATTTCTTGGCTATTGTAAATAGTGCTACAATAAACATAGGGGTGCATCTGTCTTTTTCAAACTGGGCTGCTGCAGTCTTAGGGTAAATTGCTAGGAGTAGAATTCCTGGGTCAAATGGTATTTCTATTTTGAGTTTTTTGAGGAAACTCCATACTGCT
>JAVSCE010003168.1:0-13889 GCA_032199065.1 Smutsia gigantea | reverse complement strand
AAATGGTAAAGGATGTCTTGGTAGCCTGAGAGGAAGCAGCATGAGAAGGAGCAGCTGCCTGAGGAGTGGCATGAGAAGCAGCAGAATGAGAGTGAAGGCTGCCAGGTGCCGTGGGGTGGGTACCCATGGGCTGAAACCCATTGGCAAGACAATGTGTCAGTAATTCAGCCAAATTTCAATCCAAGATTATTATATTTACAAGACTCGTGTTCTTTCTAGCCCCTCACAAATATCTGATAGAAGTTAAAACCAATCAGGTTAGTGTCATCTAACATGGAAAAAAAAGCTATGTTCTTTGCGGAATATCTGATGTACCACCAGAATCTTGCGGGATTGTTTGACATTGACTTTTCTTACCTAACTAGGCACTGATCTTTTAACATACAAAAGTAACCATATAATATACAATATTCAATTTTCATTGGATATATAAAGAACATTCATAATTTGATTATTTTAAGGACTATTTTTCTAAAATAGGATCACTTAATATTTGTGATAATCAAAACTTTTAGAAGGGAATGGACTTTATAATCAATTGTACACAATTGTTTTTTTCAAATGCTGCTATGAAAACTCCCTTGGTGACCTCTAAAGTTTTTCAAGGAGCTAAATGTAATGTTACCAGTTGAGTTATAACCTCTTTACTTTGTAATTTGGCACTGTATAATATAGCAAATTCAATGAAAGATAAAAGTACCCTGTCCAGTTGGTTGATAATTACGAGATTTTTTCTACTTGCATTTAAATTATTTTAAAAAGGAGAAGGAAAAAGACTTAAATGAAAAAAAGAGGAAAAAATAATTTTAAAAGTTAAGAAAACAAGAAAAAAAGCAAGGTTTTCTTTCCCACCAGTTTTATGTTCCTACCAGTGCACACAGAAGGTCAACTGCTTCTAAGATCAGTTCCTGATGGCCAATGCGGCTGACCCCCAGATCTTCTAGCTCCTGATGTGTAATGCGCAGCAGCTGGTCCCCACTGATCTTCTCCCTCTCGAAGTTCTTAATATACTGCTGCAAGCAGTCATCAAGACCTGCAAAGGAAAAATATGGAAGACCACTGTGAAAACTAGTTAAACCACAAAAATAGAAAAAAATAAAAAAAGCATTAACTCCTGCCAAGTCACATGTTAAGTCCATTTCAACTCTGGACTAGTTCAATCATCCACCTTTTCTCAACCTGTGTATGGGCTGAAGTGGAGGAAAAAACAAATCACGTCATCACATCCCTAGTTGCTAAGTTCCTATTTGAATCTTCCTTGGCAATTACTGGAAATCTTTACCTCTCTTCTCAACAGTTCTTTTTGTTGCCTATTTCATAAAGTGTGCTAATGGGCAGGTGCCCCTGCTTCCAAACTTATCTGCACCCTACTTTCTCCTTCCTTTTTTAAACCCACGGCAGAGGGAGAGGTATCCTTCTTCCTCTAATAGGCTACTGGATCATCCTGTGCTCTGGAATCCCATCTTCTGCCACCTTAACACAATTTCAACAATTAAACAATTAAATGTTCTCTTTATTTCAACTATTTCCTATTGACTGTTCATTGATTCCTTCTATGTTCAAACCTCTGCCATCTTAAAAAACAAAATAAAATAAAACAAAAACTTTCCCTTGATCCTGTGTTCCCTACTAGTCCATTATTTCCTTCAGAGTCAAGCCCCATACCTTTACTTTCTCACCTGCAAATGCACTCCTTCGATCCACCATCATCTGGATTTTACCTACATCCAAAGGTGGGAATTCAGAGTGGATACATTTTCAAGATTGCTCAGAACACTTCATAAATGACTGGCCAGGCTATAGGTTGGCTCAGCTTCAATCACCTATGAAATGGCCTGATACAAATGATAAACTGGACCAACAACATTACTCCTCTTCATACTTTTAAGTAAGGATACCAAGAGAATGAGGTAATTTGCAAAAAGCAAAAGGTCTTGATTATATCAAGCAGGGAGACAAAAGGTCATAATGAGCCACAACCCAACTGAAATTATGATGGAGCAGAAATTATAAGCAAGCAGGGAAAACAGAGGTAAGGTTAGAACAAATGTACAAAGGGAAGCAAAGTCCCATAACAGAGATTATGTAGCCATTGAGAGAGGAAAAGAGTCAGTTCTAAAAGCTGCCTGGTTCCTAATAGGGTCTAGTACCTGGCCATGCACGTCCTTACTATATTCTCAAAGTTTCTCAAAGCAACTTGGGTTAACCTGTAGTCCTTCTTAGTTGCCTTTCAGGACATTTTCTCCAGCTTTCCTGAAATATTGCTGCTCTCTACTCCAGGGACCCCTTCCTGGCCCCCTTACTCCTCAGTCGTTACATTCTAATTGAACATCTCATCCATGCCCATGTCTTCAACTACCATCTAGCAGCCTGTATTTCCATTTTGAACCTCCCTCATGAATACCAGACATATATATCTACACATCCCAACATGTCCACAACATAACTCCTAATTTTCCCTCCAGAGTAGTTTTGCTGCTGCATTCACTGTCTCAATAAAAAGCACCACCATCTATCCCACTGTAAAAAACAAATATATGGGAGCCATCTTAGATTTACCCACCTTCCCTTTATCACCACATTCAATTAATCTCCATGTCCTAACAACTGGTCCTCTGAAATATCTTTTACATATATCCTTTCCTCTCATTCTCCACTGCCATCTTTCCAAATTAGGCTGTAAATATGTCTCATCTGGACGATAGCAGTTTTATGGTTTTCCTGCTGCTACTCATTATGCCCTCCAATCATCTTCCCCAACATAAAAATTCTGATGTCATTCTCTATCTCAAAATTTTTAATGCTTCCTCATATTTATGACAGTAAAAATATGGACTTCTTTATATAGTGTTCAAGGTTCTTCCTGATCTGGACCTTGCTTTCCTATACAAATTCATAAAGACACCTTCTATCACACTTCCCAGTCTTCTACTTTACAGACCTCCATTACCACAATGCCCACATTATATTACAATGCTTTGCTCCCATGTCTCTATGCCCAGTAAATAGCCTGGAAATTCCTTCAAGTTGGTCACTATGTCTTCTGATTTTGGAGAACCCAGTGACTGACACATAGTGACGCTTACTAAGTGTAAAGTAACAAATTAGTCATTTAATTTTATAGCATATGACTTGGTCAGAGCAAAAAAGGAACATTTTAAATAAGAGCTAAATCTAAAAATGGAGTTGGGAAAAAGAATGTTGGCTACATGGCATTTTGAGGTACTCATGTCTTGATAGATTGCAGAATAACATGAGATTAAATGTAATCATACTGAGTTTATTTTCTTAATGATTCCTTTTTATAAAGGAATGTTAAAGGATCTCATATAGCACTGATGCCAGCATTATTATTAAGGTTATAGACCAAGTCACATAGTATATGGTAGAGAAGAAATAAGGGAGAGGCTTATCCTACATGTCATTAATGGGTGCCTAATTTAATTATTGAGGTTTATTGCCTTATAATGTAGGAATTACCCTGGCTCCTCTATTTAAAATGTGAAATATATAGTAAATATATAGCTAGGGTATTATAATAAAATTATAATAATGTTACTTTATGTCAATATGTATTTATAAATTACAAGGTGTTTTGTATGTATTTTTCTCACATGAATAATAAGTAATCAAAGACTTTATAATATTTTTAGAGTTGTTGTTTTGACCAAAAGGTCAAAATCAAAATCTTTAATCTGTATGGAGAAAATATGGTCCAAAAGAGTCATCTACAAAAATTACAAAAATGAATACATTATGAAATAGGGCTAAATGCCTGAACCTAATGATTTTAGTATCTATGTAACATACATGTAAAAATTAAACCCCATCATTCACTCATACACTATTTTATTTAAAGTAGCACTGTCCCATTTTTAAGAATAAGTTCTTTAGTGATAATATGACTAGTCTTCAACACTATAACATTTATTAAATAGATCAAATGATAATATATGCCAGATTTTTTTAATGTTATTACCGACCACATTTTCCTAAATTTTTCAGCTCTAATGCTGCATGAATTATTTCCTTAGGTTTCACCAAATTTTATCCTTTCTTGCTGATATATGTTCTAAATAACTAAGTAAAATTTATAACCTCCACTCCACTTACAAATTCCTATTGTTCTCTAGAAAACATAAAAAATGAATTTTGATGCACACACTAAACCACACAAATTTGCCATGAAGAAAATCACACACTTTTGTCAACTGAAACATTAAACTATACACTATTTTGTCTAATACCACACCTTAAAACAATGAAAAAGAAGGCTCAAAATCATTACTATGACACGTGTCTCTGAGTTTTCCAGTAAATTATGCTTTCTGCCATCTGTAGGGAAGAGGAATGAACATCTCACATCTAAAAAGAAGTTCCAAAAATGATGAAACACTTACAAAATGGAACATTTGAGAAACATCCTAAGGATAAATACATTTTTAGTAAAATGACAATACAAAAGATGGGATAAAATAAATAAATCACTATAATGTGGTAGTAGAAATAGTGTACAAACTTGTAATGTTCAAAATCTTAAAAACCCACATAAAATGGGTGTTAGAGGATGACTCTATCCCTCCCCCTTCCATGAAACTTTATACATTTTATGCATAACACATGTTCTTATCTAAAAAAGAACCCTCTCTAATGTTTATAGAATAAAAATGTGAATCTGTTAGAGAGTTCTGTTGCCACTCACTATTTACCATGAAAAGCAAAGATTGACATGTGAAGGTTTGTGGGGACCTATTTTCCTTCCACAAAATAAGGTTAGGAAATTAAAACAAACATGCACAATCCAATAATATTCTTTTGCTTACTCATATACGTGAAAGATAATTCAGGGCAGAAGATCTTACTTTTAATATAGTTTTCAGTCCCCTCATTTCACTAACACTACTTTTTCCAAGATTGTAAATGACCAATAACACCAGATTCAATTGCCTCATTCTCAATTTCATTCTCCCTAAGCAACTTATTTCTCTATCACTGTTTTTCCAGTCTCAGAACCAACTTTGATGACTCCTCAATTTAATCTCTTATCTTGTCAGTTAGTGAGAATGATTTCATCACTCAAAATAGCTCTTCCTCTATCCTTTCCTTTCTGACCTCACTGTTACCACCTTAGTATTCATGCTATATAGCCTGCCCTAATGCTTAACTGCTCCCCTTGACATCAATCTGTCCAGTCCTATCACTGTCAGATCTCTAAGAACATTCTTTGATCAAGCCAGATTCAAAAACTTCAATGACTAGTCCTACCAAAAGTTAAAATTCAAAGATCTCTTTTTAATTTTTAAGGCTTTTTTTTGGGGGGGGGGTGTACTGGATGCCTGTATCATAAGGTAGCATTCAGGTATTAATTGCAACATCTACTATAGACAATGAAAACATTTTCTATAATATAAACAGCCAGAAAGTTTATATAACCTTGCTTTTCTTTTATACATAGGCTAGTATACAATGATAAATGATCTAGTAAAGACAATTCACATTTAAGATCTTGTGGTACATCTGCAAAGAATAAAATTTTATATTCAATAGAATTTTGGCACTAAGTGAGTTTTACTGTATTATAATTATTAGAAAACTGCCTAATCTATGTAAATAAATAGGATACTAAACAGATACCCAGAATATATAATAAAACCAAATTCCTGAAATATTCTAGAAAAATGAGATTTTGCTCCAGAAGTTATATAGTTAAAAGTTTCTGTTTAACAATCCCCAAGAGGTCCTGGGATGATATTGCCCAATAATTCTTGATTTAATTCAGAGATAAGCTGGCCATAACTCTACTCAGTAAGTAAAAGTGTATTTACTCTTTGCTCTGCTTTTTACTATACTCAGCTTTACAGTTTGTTCAATCAAAAAAATATGAAAAAATTTTCTTCAAAAGAATATATGCCTCTAGGCAATTCCAAATTCCAATTATGTTTTAAGGAGTGAGAAAAATGTGAACAAGTACAACAAACAGTGGGCCATCCATGCAATGGAATACTACTCAGCACTTAAAAAGGAATTGCTGCTGCACACAACTTAGATAGATCTCAAGGGTATTATGCTGAGTGAAAATGGCCAATCTGAAAGAGGTTACTGAATGATTCCATTTATATTACATACTGAAAAAGGCAAAACTATAGCAGCAGAAGACAGATCTTTAGTTGCCAGGGCTTGGGAATTTGAAGAGATTGTGACTATAAAGCAGCAGGAAGGAATTTTGGGGGTGATAAAATGGTTTTATATCCTGATTGTGGTGCTGGTTACATAAATCTATACATATGTTAAAACTTGTACAACTGTAACACTCCAAAAGTCAATTTTGCTCTGGTAATTAAAAAAAAATTAAATTACAAATGAATTACAGGTTATATAACCATTTGGAAAATACTATTAAACTAAAAATTTAGTTGAAAAATTTTCCTTCTAACATTTTATCATAGTGTTTGACATAAAAGACCCAGGCCAGGGAACACTCTTTACAGCATTCCATTGAGCAACTATTTATTAAGTACCTACTAAGTTTGGGGCAGTGTGCACTGATGCATTTAACTATCTTTGAAAAGACTCCTTCACCTTGCTGACTGGTAGAGCTGAGAGGCTATAAACAAAATTCTCTCTGAGAAACTTTGACTCAGGGTGTGCAGACTGATGCAGTAGGAAACCAATCACTGCCTGTAGTCTCTAGAAGATTTCTTAGAAGGCCAAAGTCCCACTATAGTGATCATCACCATTTCTACTCTTCTATTCAGACCTCATACTTTTCTCTAACAATTTAATGTTCTCCTTAAAAGACATACATGAAAAAAAAATCTTTACTAGGTGGCAGTATGTCAATTGTTCCATTTTGCAAAACAATTTAGACTCCCAACAATCTGTTTCTGGTTCTCCATTTTAAACCAGAGTAGATTTTATAAGCCAGGCAACTTTAAAACTGAATTTCAAAGAAATATCTGTTTAAAACTCTCTTCTGGAAAATGACCAATAGAAATCAAAAGGAAGAAAACTTCATCAACACAGAAACTAGGAGATAGTGACAACCCATAACAGATTAAATGTTAAAAAAGAAAAAAAGGTACTAGAAGAAAACTGGCTTATGTATCAAAACCAGAAACAGTAAATAAAAAGACAAATAGACTTGGCTACATAAAAATTATTATTTTGTTATGAGATAGCAAATCAGAATATTCACAGAAAAGTACTTAAAAGATATGCAGTGATATACTACATCAAGACCAACTAAAGGGGAGAAAGTACCCATACACATATTAAGTTCCTTAAAACTGATCATTTGAAAAATGCTAATATACGGTAATCTGAGGTAGCAACATTAAAGTGTAATGGCACAGTACACAAAACAATGTTTAATAATCTGGTAATATTTAAAGTTTTGTATGCAGAACATGGTAAATCAGCTGAGCAGTTTTTCTGAAAGTGATTTT
Organism: Smutsia gigantea; assembly: GCA_032199065.1. NCBI lineage: Eukaryota > Metazoa > Chordata > Mammalia > Pholidota > Manidae > Smutsia > Smutsia gigantea. The sequence goes on along the minus strand of JAVSCE010003168.1, from coordinate 6,444 downwards.
TAAGACATCACAAATTTTAAATGCTCTTTAAGATGAAATAAACTCTAAATATTATACAATTATTCTGCACTTCCATATTTTGATTTTTAAAATAAAGTTTAAAATGATTATAATTATATAGTCAATAAACAAAGCTGTCTGCTATGGAGCTTAAAGATATATACTTAAGAATTCATGTACAATATTTTTCGATTTATAGTTTCAATTAATTTTTCAATTAATACTTTCTCCCCAAATTAGTAGCTTCAGAAATAGTTTAATTAGCACTGAAACTGTTTTTCTCTTTGCAAGTCTTCAGTCCTTACTGAGAGCAGCAACCTGAATATGAATAACAGGTAGACTGAGTCTGAGGAACTAGTTGCAAACCTAGAGATTAGTGATATCTTTCATTTTAAAACTTGATAACCATTTTTTTGTTTAAAGAAGCTTAAGGATATTTAATCTTTTCATCTTTTATTCTGGCATTCAAAGATCTCCAAATTCAGGCCCCAACCTATATTTCTCATAGTCTCTCTCACTTGTTCATATAACCTACACTGCAGCCAAATTAAACAACCATTTCCTTAAGGCGATTCCTATTACCCAGAATATCCTCCTCTTCTATATATTTAGTTGTTGAAATCCCATCAGGTCTTGATCATCACATCCTATGGATCTCTCTTCTTGTAGTATCTATAGATTTTACACTTATGGTACTTATTAACCATGTTTTTATTATAATCTTTGTATTAGTGTCTTATTCCCCCAATAGATTATAGAGCTGTAAAGGGTAGCATTGCCAACTCCTCCACACAGCACTGAGCACAGAGGGCCCTTATGTATATTCAGTCATTTCTTCATTTAATCAATATTTACTGAGATGATTACTATGTGCTAGGCACGGGGAATCAAATGTTGACAAAAACTAAAATGGCCACTGACTTTATGAAGTTTAAAATTAAAGACAACGATTAATCCTTTAATTGCCCATACAGAGGTATATATGCAAGCTGTGATAACTGTTATGAAGGAAAAAATACACTACTGCAAAAAAACAAAAATGTAGACTTACCCTAGATGGAGGTAGAAGTAAGGAATGGAAGGCTTACTTGAGGTATCAAGGAATGCACTATGATCCATAAGCCTAAAAACTGTTAACTAGGGAAAGGACAGGAGGAGAAAGGGACAATGCAGGTAAAAGAAACAATATATGCAAAGACCCTGTGCTACAACAGGAATACTGTACATTTGAAAAACTGAAAGAAGTCTGTATGGCTAAAATGCAAAAATGAGGAAGATAATAGAGCAGGGCAGGGATAGATAGATGGGCCAGAAGCAAGATGATGTAGTCTCATAGGCCACATTCAGCATCCTGACTATGAACCTAAGAGCAATGAGAGGTACTGAAGTGTTTCATGTAGGTTGTATTAAAAGTATTTGTGAACATTACCCCAACTGTCATGTAGTAAATGAACTGGAGGCTGCCAAGAGGGAGGCAGGTTGGATGATATCTGAAGTAATCCAAATATGAAATGCTAATAGTTTGTCCTAGGATGGTATCAGGAAAGGAAGAGAAAAGACAGTTTGTAAAGAAGATAAAATGTACAGGACTTGATGCTGGACTGGATGTGTGAGGTAGAGGAAGCCATGGGAAGGAAGATGAAGCCTACATTTATGGATTACAGAAATGGATAAATGGTAGCATTATTCAGAGACAAGAGAAACTCCAAAGGAGAAGCAGTTTAGGGTAGCTGGCTGTCTACTAGACACACTGGGGTTACAGTTCCTCTGCAACAGCCGGGTAGCAATGCTGAGTAGTCAGTCAGATAAAGGTCTGCTCTGAAGACATATATTTGAAAGTCAATATACAGGCAGAAAATTGAAGTCACAAGTGTTACTGAGACTGACTGGGGAAAATAAGTACAGGAATACCTTGTAGATATTACAGGTTTCATTCCAGACCATCACAATAAAGTGAATACTGCAGTAAAGTGAATATTGCAATAAAGGGAATCACATGAATTTTTTTTGGCTTCCCAGTGCATATAAAGCTATGTTTACACTATACTGTAGTCTATTAAAAGTGCAATATGTCAAAAAAATGTTCATACCTAAACTAAAAAATACTTCATTGCTAAAACATGTTAACGATCAACTGAGTGATCTTTTTACTGTTATCTTTTTGCTGGTGGAGGGTGTTATCTTAATATGGATGGGTGCTGACTGATCAGGGTGGTGGTTACTGAAGGCTAGGGTGGCTATGGCAATTTCTTAAAATGAGGGAACAATGACATTTGCTGCATTGATTGACTCTTCCTTTAACGAATGATTTCTCTGTAGCATGTAGTGTTTAACAGCATTTTAAATACTGTAGAACTTCTTTCAAAATTGGAGTCAATCCTCTCAAACCCTGCTGCTGCTTTATCAATTAAGTTTATGTAATATTCTAAATCTTATGTTGTTATTTCAACAGTCTTATCTTCTTCACCAGGAGTAGATTCCCTCCCAAGAAACCACTTTCTTTCCCCCCACCCCAAGAAGCAACTCCTCCTCCATTCAAGTTTGATCATGAGATGGCAGCAATTCAGTGACATCTTCGGGCTCCACTTCCAGCTCTAGGTTTCTTGCTATTTCCACCACATCTGTAAGTCCTCAAAGTCATCCATGAGCGTTGGAACCAACTTCTTCCAAACTTCTTTTCTTGCTTATATTTTGAACTCCCCATGAATCACAAATGTTCTTAATGGCATCCAAAATGGTGAATCTTTTCCAAAAGGTTTTCATTTTACTTTGCCCAGATCCACCAGAGGAATCACTACCTATGGAAGCTATAGCCTTGTGAAATGTATTTCTTAAATATAAGACTTGAAAGCCAAAATTACTCTTTAATCCACAGGCTGCAGAATGGATGTTGTATTAGCAGCAGGCATGAAAACAACAGTAATCTTGTCATACCTCTTCATCAGAGCTCTTGGGTGACTAGGTGTATTGTCAATGAGCAGTCATATTTTGAAAGGCTTCTTTTTTTCTTAGCAGTAGGTCTCAACAGTGGGATTAAAAAATTCAGTAAACATGTTGTAAACAAATGAGCAGACAACCAGACTTTGTTCTTCCATTTATAGAGCACAGGCAGAGTACATTTACCATAATTTTTAAGGGCCCTAGGATTTGTGGAATGGCAAATGAGCATTGGCTTTGACTTAAAAGATACCAGGTGCATTAGCCTGTCTTTTGAAACCAGGCATTGACTTCTCTCTAGCTATGAAAGCCCTAGATGGCATACTCTTCCAATAGAAGGCTTTTTTGTCTACATTGGAAATCTGTTCAGTGGAGCCACCTTCATCAATTATCGTAGCCAGATCTTCTGGGTAACTTGGTGCAGCTTCTATATCAGCAGTTGCTACTTCACCTGGTACTTTGATATTTTGGAGATGGCTTCTTCCCTTAAATCTCATGAACCAACCTCTGCTAGCTTCAAACTGTTCTACTGCAGCTTCCTTACCTTTCTCAGCCTCTACAGAACTAAGGAGAGTCAGGGCCTTGCTCTGGATTAGGCTTTGGCTTAAGGGAATATTGTGGCTGGTTTGATCTTTCCAGACTACTAAAACTTTCTCTATATTAACAATAAGGCTACTTTGCTTTATTATCATTTGTATGTTCACTGGAGTAGCACTTTTCATTTCCTTCAAGAACTTTTCCATTGCATTCACAACTTGGCTAACCAACATAAGATACCTAGCTTTCGGTCTGTCTTGGCTTTCGACATACTTCCCTCACTAAGCTTAATCATTTCTAGCTTTTGATTTAAAGTGAGATGTGGGACTCCTTTCACTTGAATACTTACAGGCCACTGCAGGGTTATTAACTGGCCTAATTTCAATATTGCTGTATCTCAGGGAATAGGTAGTGAGGTAGAGGAACAGCTGGTCAGTTGAGCAGTCAGAACACACACATTTATCGCTTATGTTTGCCATCTTCTATGGGCATGGTTGGCAGAGCCCCCAAATAATTACAATAGTAACATCAAAGATCAATGATTACAGATCATCATAATAATGAAAAAGTTTGAAATATTGTGAGAATTGCCAAAATGTGACTCAGAGACACCAACTGAACAAATGCTGTTGGAAAAATGGCTCTAACAGACTTGCTCAATACAGGGTTGTCAGAAACCTTCAATTTAAAAAAAAATGCACTATCTGCAAAGTGCAATAAAATGAGGTATGCCTCCAGAGTGAAAAGAGGATTTAGAACTAAGCCTTAAGAAACTCCAAAATGCAAAGGCTTAGTAGAGGCAAATCTGCAAAACTGAGGAAATTTAGCCAGAGGGGAATGGAAGAAAAAAATGAGGAAAAGGGTGGTATCATGAAGCCAAAGGGAGAAAATGTTTCAAGACTGGTTGGACACGACTATAGTAAAACACAAAAAACAAAAAAACATCTCTGGGTCAGATCGCCAGCATTCAGAGCCCACTCTGAACTTGACAATTAGGAAATTATCAGTGACTTTTAACAAGAGAGTATCACAGTGAGAGAAATATAAGCCACACAGAGCATGGAGTTAAGGGACAAGAAAGTGGAGGCCTTACATGTAGAATATTCCTTTAGGAGATTATGTGGTATTGATGAGGATGGAAGAGTGGATGGGGGGTGTCATGTCATTCTGAGAGACTATTGTTATATCAATTTTAGACATGAAGGAACTAAAGCTTGTAAGACTAGCTAACGCCCTAAGTGTACACAGTAAGCAACTGACTGGCAAAGCAAGGATTAAAACCTAGTCCCTGAGGATGCTGAAGTCCAATCTGCTTTGAGTACATCAGACTATTTCAAGACTGAAAAGAAAGATCTCAACAAGAAAGAGGACTTATACATTTGCAAAAAGAAAGGTGTTAATGGAGCTATACAGAAACATACATTTATTAAAAATGATGGAATAACACAGAACCGTGGCCAATAAAATCATACTTTTCCAGGCCTACATGAAAAAGATTATTTACAACTATCAAGACTGAATTCCATGCTTCTATACTCTGATGAACTGAACAGTGTAAGGTATCTGGTTAGTATTTGATCTAAAGCTGCATTCAAATGAATGAAAGGAGAAACACTACAAATAGTTTTTAGATGTGACTGAAATCACATTTAATCCTCAGAAAAACCTTATAAATTACATATTATCTTGATTTTACAAATGAGAAAATTCAGATTTAGAGAACATGCTCAGGATCCCACAGCTTAATAAATAGTAAGGCAAGGTCTAAACTCAGGTCCATCTGACTCCAAATCCTGCCCTTAAATTAGGCCTACACTAAATTATAAAGAGTTAGTGGTGGAAAGGATTGTTTCCAATCCTCAAAAGGATTGTTCCTGAACTGATAACCTATACCATACCAAAAGACATGCCAAAACTATTTTTCCATTTTTCTATTTAAAACACATTTATTTAAAGTACACCTTGTATCAAAAAGGATTTAAGTATGTCCTTTACATACACATGTGCACGCAATTCATCAAGATAACACAAATCAAAAGTAGATAAGAAAAATAGAGTTCAGGGAATACACAATTAGTCATAAAATGGGAGCCAGAAATAATGGCAATACAAAAAATTTGTACCAATGAAGAATATTAGACTTTCTTAAGCGTGGGAAGAACCAGAACATTGGCTGTAAATTGTCTAGAAGCTAATGAAGAGGAAAACAGGGTCAGGTACACAGTCAAAAACATTCATTAGATAAAGCCAAGAGAGTTTCTCAAAGAAGACCATCCATTCCTAACAGTAAAGCCAGAAAAAAAAGATGTTTTACGAGAAGAAATCCTTATGTGATGTAATGAACACCATATGATTCAGCAACTCCACTTCTAGATATATCTCAAAAAGAATTGAAGGTCTTGAAAAGATATTTGTGCATCCATGTTCATAACAACATTATTTACAATAGCCAAAAGGCTGAAGCATCTCATTTGTCCACTGACAGATGAATAAACAAACAAGCAGTGCGTGCTTGCACGTGCGTGCGCACACACACACACACACACAGGAACAGTATTCAGACTTAAAAAGGAAGGGAATTTTGACAAATGCTATTAATATGAATGAACCCTGAGGATATTATGCTGAGTGGTATAAACCAGTCACAAAAGTACAAATATTATATGATTCCACTTAGATAAGGTACCTAGGGTAGTGGAATTCATAAAGACATAAAGTCATGGTTTGCCAAGAGATGGGGGGATGGGAGGAATGGGTAGTTAGTGTTTAATGGGTACAGAGTTTCAGTTTTGCAAGAAAATGAGTTCTGTGGATGGATGGTGGTGATGGTAGCACAACAATGTGAATATACTTATCACTAAATTGTATGTTTAAAAATTATTAAGATAGTAAGTTTGATATCATGTGTAATTTATAATTAAAATTTTTATGGTGAAAATGATAAATTTTATGTATAGTTTACCACAATAA
>JAVSCE010003167.1:0-41687 GCA_032199065.1 Smutsia gigantea | reverse complement strand
GCCCTGTTCATGAGGTCTGTATTCAGTCTGGTGCAGCCTTCTTTCCTGTTGCTGTTTAGGGTTAGTTGTATTAACTATATTTTCACACTATTTGTGGTTTTAGGAGTAATTCTCTGTCTCACCTCTCACGCCGCCATCTTGAATCTTCTCCTATGTTTTTCTTTATACACTTCCATATACTTTTACTGTTGCCTTGCTTTTAGAATGAAGTTTTATTATTTTCCTGATTTTAATTAAATATACTCTTTCTTCAGATTTGCATTTCCTAAATTTGAGCAAGATTTCATATATTTATTGGCTACTTGTATATCTTCTGTAATTGCCTACTCAAAGCTTTGTCCATTTTTCCAATGGAGAATTTCTTTTTCTCTATCATTTTGTACGAGCTCCTTTCTATTAATGATATTAATCATTTGTTGGGCATATGTGTCGCAACTATTTTTCTAGGTCCATTGAATTTATTGCTTTTAGTTTTTATGTGATCAAACCTATTAGTCTTTCCCCTCAGTTCTTAAAACAGTAAGTTAGACCTATATGTTTTGATGTGTACAACATATTAAGTGAAATAAAGGAAGTTGATGAGTAATATGTACAGTATGATCCTATATTTTTATTTTAAAAAATAGAGGAAAATATGTTTGTGTGTATTTGCATACACTTGTATGAGCAAAGATAAAGGTATGGAAGGACAAACCAAAACATAGACTGTTAACATTGATTATCTCAGTGGTGGATGGAGGGGTAAAGGTAATTATTAACTTTTTTTACACATACCCATATAGTTTAATTTCTTACAGCAAATATATATGATTATTATAATTGTTAAACATCCAGTTAAGGGAAAAATCTTCAAGAATACCTTCACTGTGCTTCAGCATCATTCTTTGAGGAGAATGTATGTCATGTAGGGCAAGAACCACTCTCTTTCACAGGTTCCCCTTGGAAGCACTGTAAGAGGAATATTTGATCGGGTTTGTTTCATAAGTTAAGGTTGGGTATCAGTCACTCAGACACATTCCCAGAGGTGACACACTACCCCTGCAACACACACATACTACCTGATCTTAGAGTCCCTCTTTATTGTTCAACACCATAGAAAGAAACACAGAAGAGATATAAGTAGGTATTTGCAGGTTTGATGAGAGTGCACTTTGCATGGTAATGCCTAGGATCAGGAGGGGGTTAAGGGAAAGGGAAGGATTGGTGGCAATGTTTGCATTGCTTGGCACTTGCTCCACATGTAAAAATAGCTAGTTATGTCTTTGCATTCTAAGCAACTGTAGCATTTGCTCTGTGACTTTACATAAAATGTAGTTTCATGGGTGTGACTTAGGGATAGTTCATGTCCTTAAATTGGAAACAAAATAGCAATGTCTTCTGGGTAAATAGCCAGGGACCACAATAGAGGAAAAGAATAGTAGTTGCACAGTTTTTCAGAATTGGAAAGGATTTAGAGTTGCTTTAGTAGAATCTGTCTTCTAATCCATGAGTTCTTCATACAAATCCAGGGCAGATGATCATGTACTCCCTGCTTGAAATATTTCCAGTTAGAGAAAGCTCTCTCCTATAAAGCAGCTAATTATTTACAGTGATAATTATTAGACTGTTCTTCATTAAAATGGTATGAGTCTTGCCTTTCCAGAACCTCTATCCACTGATCTTTCTTCCTTATGACTTCCTGTTAGAAATATGTGAAGACAGCTACTCAGTCTTCCTAATCCTTCTCCTCAAAAGGCTATATACATCACCAGTCCTTCAACCTTTCCAAATGTCATGATTTCTAAATTACCATTCTACTTTCCCTAGTTTGGAGACTATTTAAGTTGTTTAAAATGTAATACTCTGAAATAATCCTACCTAGTCAGATGTCTTTATCTGATGTAGGGCACAATTAAGAAAACTGTCCTTAATTTGGAATTTTTACTGGTCTGTCTGGTATCACTGAAATACTAGATTAACATTACCTTTTAAAGTTTCTCATTTCTTGTACTTACTGAACGGATGCTTTTTAAACTTAGGTGCGAATTTTCGCACTTAAATCTGCCAAATGTCATTTGGTTTGTTTAGGCCAATAACTCCAGGCTCTTGCACAGTAGGATTCTCTACAGAATGCCCTGCTACTTTAATGTTCCAGGCTATGCCCGGAGGAAATGCAAAATGCCATAAGCAAAAACAATGGGAGGAACAAGACAGCCAAAAAGCCAGCAAGGCTTGGCCTTCATTTGTGCTTTTTCTTTGCTTCATTTCAGTTTGCCCCCTGCCTCCCTTTCCTAACTCCCTGCTCATTCATCATTCTAGTTTCCTGTCAGCTCCAATCTCATCTCTAGTTTTATCTTCTCAGCTTGTCTGCTTCACTGCCTTCCAAACCTACATCCAATTTATTACTTGTCTCCTCTACCCTGTTCTGGCCTTGGGACTCTTTCCTTTGAACTAACCCTAAAGACTACCTTCTGTCTCAGCCCAGTTACTTCCCTAGCTGTACTCCCTTCTTGCTCTGACCTTGGAGTGCCAGACCCAGGAAAAAATGCTGTCAACCTATATATATTTTAGTTCTTCCCAGTTTGGGTTCATCAGCAAAAGTTATATACATGTCTTTCCTGTTCGCACCTAAAAACTGATATGTTGAACACCAGGCCAAGGGCAAAAAATCTGTACCACATTCCACTGGAGTTCCCATCCTTGATATTCCATGTATTTTTTCTTCTAAATTTTCACAAGCATGATTTATTAAATTATACAGAATTGCACGGTCAATACAGTGACCACTGGCCATATGTGCATATATAAATTTAAATTTACTTTAACTAAAATTAAATAAAATTAAAAACTTAGTTCCTGAGTTGTAATAACCATGTTCCAAATAGCCACATGTTGCTATTGGCTGTCATATTGGACAGTGAGCTATAGAACGCTTTTATGCTCAGCAAAACTTTATATCAATATTACAAGTTCTCTACAATTTGTTTTCAAAGCTTGGCAAATGGCTTCCCCCAGACCAAGCAATCTGAGAGACCTAGCTAGAAGCTTCAATGTCTTTGATGACCTAGCTTAAGTCATACATTATCACTTCCTCTATATTTTATTGGCCATGCAGGTTTAGCCCTGACTGACTGTGAGAGGAGACCACACAAAATATGTCATGAATAATAAGATGCCTAGTTCGTTGAGGACAAAGTACCTTGAGGGCTTGATATCACACCATTCAAGACAGAAAATGAGCTGGTTCATTATGGCCCATTATTAGTGTACCCCTGTTTACTCCTTGGAAGCATCTCCTAGGAGCCATCTGTATAATAGTCTGTGAGAATTGTCTAGAACCAGCATCAAGTTTACTGTTCCATAGTTCCTGGAATCTATCTTTTTGTTCTATTTTGAAAATTGAAATTTTGCCTGTTTTCATATTTGTGGCACTTATATATTCTGAAGATCACCACAATCACGTCTGCAGTTTTTCTCTTTTAATTCTAAGTCTGTCATTTTTCTGAGCCTGGAGATTTGTCCCTAAGTGGAACAGCTGTGTACTCTACCAATTATCTCTCCTCTCCAAACTTTGTGTAGTGTATCACAATAATTTTTTGATGCACTAAGATTCTCTCAGAACATTCTTGATTCTGTGTGTGTGTGAATATGCATTTTTTCTACAAAACAGAACCGTGAACAAGAATCATACTTCTTTGGAGATAAATATATATTTATATATGCAATATGATATATCTATAAATATATATTTCCCATAATTTCCAGATCACCAACTAACTTTTCCTCATTGCTCAGAATTAAATCAAGAGGAGCAGCTTTTCTCAATGTTTCTTTTAGCTTCTAATAAATAAAATCAGCATGGAAGTTCATGAATTTATCAGATTCTGTTTTTTCTTTAAGAAAAAAATCTAAGGGAATAATTTTTTACTGAGTTAAATTTATATATATCACCTGGAAAGATATCACTAATACATGTTTTTAGTATATAATAACTATATATACCAAGGAATTATGTAAAGAATAGTTCCATTTTTGTTTTTAAAAAATGAATGAGAATGAAAGAATAAGGAGAGAGAACTGTGCGTGCATATGTGTGTGTTTCCATACCATTTGTTGTCATGGAGAATTATGTAAAACCTATACACTACATTGTTAATATTTTGGGGGAGGGAGTGGTGGTGGTGGTTTGTGATTGGATGGACAAGTTAGAGACTGTTACCTTTTATTGCATTCACCTTTGAATTTTTTAGCTTATTATAATGAGTACATACTAATTTTGTAAATTTTTCTAATACAATAACATAAGCCATTAAAAATATGCTCTCTATCATTATTACTTCCTCCTCCAGTGGCAGTGTTGTGACCTAGATTTAGGGAAGTATTGTTCATATAGTTACTGCCACCAGTCTCTAGCATACTCCCGTAATGATACCACTCTTTTCTTTCCTTTCTACCCTCAATCAAAAGGATATCCATCCTGTTTATGGGATATGTTCCTTTCTACATAGATAGATAATTTCTTAAAGCTCAGTGCTATTTCTCTTTTCCTTCTTTAAGTTGTCTCTGTTTCCAAAATACACAATCTCTAGTTGTGGATTGCTAGTTGCAATTCTTATTTTGTGGAGCAAGTCTCAGTGATATTATGGAGATTACACATACACACTCACACATGTATTTCAACTTTACTATGTTCTCTATACATTATGTATTTGGGGCCAAATCCAAGTTTTGTTGGATCTTAAGCTTTTATAATTTGGGGATTCCCCTTCAAAAATGGGACATAAAATTGTCAATGTAACATTACTAGGGCCACTCCTAACCCCTTGGAAGTGTAAATGAGGTGTTTTAAAACATAAGCTTCATTAGCATTCAGGTAAAGGTGTTCCTGTGTGCATTTGTGGTGGTGAAGAAGGATGGCTAGCATTAAGTTGCTAGGTTGGGAATTCCAGGACTAGAATGGTATGGCCTTCAAAGAGGGAAAAGACTGAGAAAATAGGGAAGCCCCATAAACAACTTAAAAAATATATCCGACTTTTGGTTTTAATTTCCTTGTTTTAGTTCTCTTTAAAAACAATTGTGTTTTTTATAGTAGCATTCCAGTTTTCAGTAGTGATGAGACCCGTATTCAGCTAGGATCAGATTTCCAGGGCCCCATTTTAGAAACAAGGATAGCTCAAATCATGCCGAGCTTAAGAGCATTCCATGACAAGTGACAGAAGCTTTGCAAACTATGGTCAGAAGGCACATTTCATGACCTTTAGCCTGAGAAACATCAGGTGGCTTGTTGCTTTGTCCCAGAGGAGTAGCACATAGGAAAAAACAAAAGGAGCAGTGACGACAGTGTTCAAGACCATGGCAGAAACCCTACATTTGCAAAAGTATCTCCATAAAGAAGAAAGAACCTTAAGAAGGTCCTTTAGCCCTGTGGCTCCCAAAGAGGTTCCTCCCTCAACAGGGACTCCCTGAGACTCAATAAGATGCTCCAACTCATCACAGTTATGCGAGGAGGTACTGGATCTGGAGTGTCTGCAATTATAAAAGCATGAAAATATCTTTTCAACATGACTGTTATATAATCTTATTTCACTATTCCCACTCAGGACCACTAATTGTAGACAGCACATTTGTCCTAACAGAACTTTGCAAGATACTCATTTTTATATATGAGGTGTTCAAGTAGAGGAAAAACAATGAAAGGCAGAACTTTTTGTGGGTTTAAATGCTTAATAAAGCATTTTATGAGATTCATTTTTAAAACTGTCTATCAAGATATATATTGCCAATCATAAATGTGTAAATAAAGAAGAAGGAAAAGCAGCCTAGCCATCTTTTGAATCTATACTTTTCATAACACACACATGCTCTAGCAGTGCAATTTCTCCAGATTATAATGGTTGGCAATTTATGAGAAAATGAATATTTTTTGTATACAAGGATGAATTACTGATTTGGGAGTTGTTTTTCCAAAAAAGCATCGCTGGCCAGCTAAAGAAGAGGTGCTGTCAAGGGCCAAAGAATGGAGAGATGCACACTGGCCTCTGAAAGATCAAACCTATGCCCTTGGTACCATGTCCACAGGTACTCCTACCAGCTGATCTGACAGTAACCTCACCATTTAACATCTCAGGTCTGCTAAGCACAATCGTTCACAAACACAGCCTCCAAGTCTTCACTGAATAAGGATTTTTCCCTGCCAAAAAATTCTCTGGAAGGAATAATAATGGATTTTACTGTTTTTCAAGCATTGAAAATTGCTGAGTATTTTTTCTCTGGAAGTTTCTTAAGCTTGAAATCCATGATTTCTCCCTGTGAGGTGATGCATTTGGTAATCTCTTCTCAGGCAGGTCACTGGCTACTCTGGGGCTATAACTGGGTTCCATTTCTTTTTATAAAGCCCTTGTTATTTCTGTTAGGAGGGCTTGAAAGCTGAAAGGGGGAAAGGGGAACTGGATAGCTCATGGGTCTAGCTAATGTAATCTGATCTCACTTACACTGAAGCTTTTTTGAATTTGGCTCCTCTTCACACAGTCTCAAAATATGCACCAACCCGTCAACAGTCATTGACAAGTGGGTTCTGGAGTCAGGCTGCCTGGGTTGGAAGCAGGCTCCTCTGACTACTAGCTGTGAGGCTTTAGGAAATTTACTTCATCTCTCTGTGCCTCAATTTCCTTGCTTATGAAATGGGAATAATTAAAACCCCGGAAGAGATTTTGACAAATTAAATGAGATAATATATATAATACCCTTAGTCCAGAACATATAGTTAGCACTCAAAATTTAGCTATTAAAAAATACCAACAATCAAAAGTTACAAATTGTCCAGGGCTTTATAATAATAGAATGGATTGGAGGAGAAAGGGATGGAACAAACATGAGACATACAGTGTTGTCAGGGAAATTCTTTCTAGGTAAAACACAGTGTGACAAGTTCCTAGACCCTGGATGAACTAGTGTTATTTTTATGCAGTTTGAGGTCAGGAAAGAAAGAGAAAAAACACTTCGGAAGGGGTGAGAGGGAAGTGATGGTTGTAGGGTGAAAGGAAAAGAAATCCTGAAGTTGGAAAAGAAGTGCCCTATTTCAAGGTTTCTCTCAGGGTTGAGCCTCATGTTTGGGGGCAATCTATTTGCCTTCTGGTCGGCTAGCCGGGCTGACCTTCCCCAAGCCAGCCACAAAAATCCCCATAATGCCAGTTTACAAGGCAAAGTTTCCATGCTCTTCCATGCTTTTTTTTTTCCTTGAAAATAATAACTTTAAAGATGTGTAGGTTCTCTGTCAAGTTCTGGTCAAACATCTAGCTTCCCCTCGCCCCCTCCCTGTCACAGGGGTCCCACCCAGTGAAGTGGCTAATCCCTATGGAGCCATGAAGCCTTTAGCCTCCCACAGAGACTTGCAACTAGAGAGCCCAATGATCTAGCCTGGATTCTTTTGCCTGGTCTGGACTTGTCCCCTTCGACAGGCTAAAACAGTCTCTGCCGTCGGGGGCCATGGGGCATTTCCCCACACCCTACCATTAGCAAACCACATTGTCAGAAAAAAAAAATCTTAACTTATGAACACTTCTTCCCTTCAGCAAAGATTCTCTTCAGAGTTTTTTTACGTAGTATTTCTTCACTTCGTGTCTTGATTTCTAGTAACTAGATATGTATAGAAAAGTGTAACTTTCTATTAGCTAACTCACCTGTCCATCTTTAGTTATGAAATGTTATTTTCAGATTCATATTTAGCAAGACCCAGAAGAGTTTTACTGATCATCCAGAAATTCTTAAACTGTGTTTTAAAATGGCAAGATTTTGTGCGGTGGAATTGTCAAGATTTGGATTCTTGGAAAATGTCATTTCTGTATGGTTTACATTATATTTAAATTTACAAGAAAATTCGATTCAGAACACCCGAGTTTCTTTTCGGGAGAAGGTGGTAGTTGATTTTCTCCGCACCCGTTAACAGAGAATTTTCTTTAGCGAGACCACGTTCCTCAGACAGACTGTGGCGGTTACGGAGCTTCACTGGGGCTCGGGAGGTTATGAATGTAAAAAGATCAAACTCGGAAATTGAAACAGACACGAAATAAACAAAATACACCAATAAACAAAGAGAATAATTATAGAAGCTAGAAGCGTGAGTAAGAAATGGTGAGGTCCTGGTCGGTGGGAAGAATTATTCTTGTAAAGCTTCCCAGAGAAGGTAGAAATTTCTTAATTAAAAAAAGAAAGAAACAACAAACAAATCCCCCACATGGCGTTGCGACCCCGAAGTGCGGGTGCGAGAACGCAGTCTGTGAGTTCCAGGGAAAGTAAACAGCTTCGGGACATTTTCTAAAGAGCTCTTTGCAGGGCAAGAGCTTAGAATACAGTTAGTTTTACACACCGACTTTCTTTCCCGTAAACTGTTCAGGAAGCGCCTTCTTCTCAAGGCTACATCGCGTTTGTCAGATTCTTTGAAGGCGTGTGTCAGCCCCCCCGCTTTGTGGGGAAAAGTAGGCGAACTGCCTGCGCGCCCGGAAACATTTTGCAACGAATGAGCGAATGAATGAAACCTGGCCCAGGAGCTGGAGACTGGGAAGGACGCAGGAACTTTGTGCATCGCCAGCGCGGAGAGCTGAAAACTTAGAACCCGGTGTAGCCAGACTTCAGAGACTCAGGCAGCCTCTCCTAACTCCCAGCACCTGCGAACAGGTGCGGCTCCGACTGAGCGGCCCGGGCCTGGAACCAACTAACCCTGGGCCAGAAGAGATGCAGCTCCCTTCGAGGGAACTCCTCAGCAGCCCTGTCCACGCTGCGCCTCCCTCAGCTAGTGGCTTCGATGGCCGAGCCTTGTACCCTGTGGCGCACTGGGCGCTCTCTCCCCGCCCGCGCAGGGGCTCGCCCTAGGTCTGATCGCTACCTCAGTGGCAAGTCATTTCCTTACCTAACTTGATGGGTCTTTGCAGTAAATGAAGCAATAAAATCAGAGGAGCAGAAAGAGAAAATAGACAACTAAAAAAGTCACAAGTGTTTCGTGGAGAGATGAGGGCGCGGGCTGTTTGGACTGTGGCAGGGCTGTGAGGCCCAGACTGGGAGCGGCGCGGAGCGGGACCGGTTTTCCGGGGCTGGCAGCTGCTTCAAAAAAGTTTCCTGTGGAACACTCGCCAGCAGGGGCGGGGGCGGCAGGCGCAGCGGTAGACGTGGGAGGGGGCGGGAGTGCGGGGCGAGGCCGCGAGGGGCAGCCTCGCAAACCGTTATAGTCCTTCAGCACCTCCCTCGGCCAGTGGCCCCCTAGCCCGCCTCCCCGCCGCGCGGCTGCCCACCTGGCGACGTGACGCTGCACCAATCCCCTTCGAGCTGCTCCTAGGCCCCCGCTCCTTGCACCGCCCCCCTCCCCATCCTGAAAGAGGCGCACCCTGCTGGGGCAGACACTGCGCTCTCGCCTTCGGAGCACCCACCCCTCTAGCTTCTTGGTCTCCAGGACAGACGCTCAGGCTCTACTCTCACCACAGCCAAACTTGCTTTCCCGCCTCTCCAACTCCGGCTTCCCTCCACTAACTCTTTTCCCTCCACTTTCCCCTTCTCTATCACCCACGCCACAAATCCAGGTCCCCCATTCCTTCCCTCCTCCTTCGCCTTTCCTCCGACTTGTTCGATTCCACCTCAGACTCCCCGAGCGTGCCTCAGTCGCCTGCCCCCGTTAGGCTCAAAGCCATGGCGGGACCTGGGGGTTGGAGGGACAAGGAGGTCACGGATCTGGGCCACTTGCCGGTGAGTAGAGGAGGCCCATCGTCCCCGAAGTGCTCTCTTCCGCAGGTTCTGAGCACCAGGGGAAGGATGGACGTCTGCAAGCCTAGTTAGGCTAGGACATCGACGGGACCGCGGGAGCTGTAGGGGCCACCGGGAACAGGCTTGCGGGGAAATGCGCCCCCTGGGTACCCGGGCCTCGCCAAATTCACGAAAAAGCAAAGGGCCCGGGGCTGGGCATTGAGGGGTTGCGGGAGAAGGGATAAAAGGTGGCAGTGCGGTGGTGCGTGCCCTAAACAGCGGGCTATTTTCTAAATGTGGCCCGTTTTGTCTGCGAAGTTCGGGTACCTGTCCTAATGGGGCTGGAGGAGAGGCCAAAGAGAGCGGCGACGCGTGGCTTCCGGAGAGCATTTCTCCCGGTCACCCCACCGCCCAGTCGTTTGTTTCTTTTGCCAGCGGAGATGCCTAGTCGTGGAGTGACCTTTACTTCTAAATGACAAGGGGCTACAAAATTAAAGCTTTGGAGTCTCACTTCTCCCACTTTCTAATAGCACTCTCGAAAGCCTTATTCTGCCAGGGCACCGCTCCCAATTTAGTATTGCGGAGCAAAAGAACTTGACGCTGCTTGGGGAAGAAGTGAATTCTGCACACCCCAATTTAAAAAACTGCAATCACTAGCTAACCAGATTTAGCTTTTAATCGTGGTTTTCGTTTGTGGGATTCTCCTTTTTCCTAATGCCCAGCTTTCCTCCAGAGTTGTAATTGACTGGTGAGCTATTATCGCTGTTCTTATTAGTAGACTTATTATTTTAGCAGCGCCGTTTATTTCATTGGCATCTGGTTTCTGGCAGATATTGGATCCCACCCAAATCCATTTTTCAAGTTCCCTTTTTAGATTGGCATTTCTCTCGCACTCTTTCTTGTGTGCAAAGGTCCCCTGGACTCTCTGAAAGGGAATAAGCGTGCACTATGCTAGAATGATTACCAGGCAACTGTAGTTCAGGGCAGTGGCCTGCCTGCTTTGGGAAAAGCTAAATATTAACCTTGAAGTTATAGGACTATTCAAAGTCACAGTGCCTTAATTTTATACATATATGGCATTTAAAGAGTGTCTTCTTGATGCTGGTTGAAGCCAGTCCCCCTAAAAAAAGGGAGGCATTTCCCAAGCATCACCTATGTAAATTTACACTATAATGGTATGGAGAAGAGGGTGATGCACATGGGTGGGTGGGTAACATTTCAGCAAATGGTTCTCAGCTTAAAAAAAGAACCTCGATATAAATATACTGAATTACAAATATTAGTATTGTAATTATTCATGCAGCTTCATAAACTAAAGTCACAGAACTTTGAAAAGTTAAATCTTTTTTCTACTCTTCATACATCTGATGCAGATATGAGATTTCTGGATTATGGAGGCCTCAATTGGAGGTTTCCTTTATGAACAGAACTTGCATATTCTGACTAGATTTGCTCCCCGAGTAAAAGTGTAAAACAAACAAATGAAATGTTACATTCTTACATTCTCTGAGTGTAGAGGGGGAAAGAAAGCAAACTAGGGCAAATATGTGAAACCACACATGGGCAAATGAAATAAATTCTTTTCTAAAATTGACTGATATGAGGAATGGGAAAGACCTTATAGAAATAATAGAGCAGGGAGCTCCAAACCCAAGGAAAAAAAGAAGAAAAGGTTTCATTGCCATAAAAAAATGGGGGGAAATTGTCCAGACTAACTGACCTGGTCATGGTCCTGGGACATAAGGACCTGGTAAGAGCCAAGGTTATAAGGGGAAAGGGCTGCAATCTTTACATTGCAGTTCAATAGAATATTAGTTTTCTGGGAGTTGGTGGGGAAGTAGACGGGAGGAAGATGAGGTTGGTTTTTAATGTAGAAGTAGGAGAAGACACACAACCTCAGTGCATTGATGCTTGGTCTCATTTTACAGATTTAATGAAAGTTTCAAAGTCTTCAGCTTCTAACAATTTCTAATACAAGAGCCATTTTATCTCATCTGGGAGGGATTCACCATCTAGGCACATTATGCATAATTCTCCCCTTTCCCAAACATCTCGGTCTAAACCTTAAGAAATCCAGCAGAACAGTAGCACCCTGTTTAGAATATCCTTTATGTCGAATTTTTAGAGATGCAGAAAGTTCATTCTTCCTTTGGTCACTGAGATGTATTGTAGTAATTTGGTGTTTCTCTGTCTTTGGCTTAGTTCCTGATTCTCTGAAAAAGTAAAAGTAAATGAAAAGGTCAAAAGTCATCTAAGTGAGCTGTTTGGAAGTTTGCATTTTGATGCAAAGCAGAGATGATAATGCAAGCAAAAAAAAAACCTGCTTATGGTGAGAGACCTCATGATAATTGTCCCCAATAGAATACATATGAGAGTCAAAAAGTTGGCATCTGTTAGCACCAAGTATACTAATTTGGCAACAGCCGGATAATGAGGGGAGATTCAGGCTTTGGAGTTTCACATTAAGCAAAACAAAAAAACAAACAAAAACAAAAACTTGCTGAGTATAGAATAACTAAATATGGCTCTAGTATACATTGCTGTATTATGTCATTTGTAGGGCTGGCCAGCGAAATGACCACAACACAAAGACCCTTGAGAGAGGTCAGGCTTGCTGTGCAAACTGGGATTTAAAGAAAGTGGTGCAATGTTATTTGGTGTATTTGCTATTAGAAAAATTTTTAAACCTAAAATAAGCAAAAGTGAAATCTGGGGAAGCAGGAGATGGGGGAGGGAATTGTATTTCTTTTTTTACATTATGCCCTAAAGTTAGAGACATAAGGCATCCAATATAATAACCAGAGAATGATAGGTCAAGCACATTTTGTTTCCTAATTAATGGGTTTCTATAATGTTTACTGATTTATTATTGAGTACATGTTTTTTATAGGTGACAGAACAAAAAAGAAAATGCAGAGATTTGTGGTTTGTGCTTCCTTTTTGAAAAGACAACTACAAAGCTTTATGTCTTTATATATATCCATATCCATGTGTGTCTATCTATATATTTTTTTACCTTGCCTGCAAGCAGTACCTGAGGTGGGGGTGTCTATATATGTATATATTTCCCCTGTCCACGTAGTATGCCTATGTCGCTCAATCCTTGGGACTGGAAACTATTTCTTCATCTCCAAATCTGGCGTGTCTTTCACTATGATAGTCCCCTTTGCCTTCTGTGCCCAGTATGGTAATGACATTCCTCATGGCTGTGGCCTTGGTATTTGACACTGTCATGTGTAGTCCTAATCTATATTGGGGTCAGGATTAGACAGGCAGGACAGTAGTGGCAGAGGTGATCTGAAATAGTACATGATCCAAAAACTATATTTGAATTACATTAGGTTTATATTTAAATATAACTGCCAGCTCTCTCAGTCTTCTACCACTCAGACTAAGCTGGCTTCTATACTCAGACATGAAAACCGTCCCACCTTACCAAGTCCCTTAGCCTTCCGTTTTGAAGAAGTTTTACCTTCTACTCCACAAGGATTGGAACATTCAGCATATCCTCCTTTACATATTCTAGAGCATCACCTCAGCATGACACCATGTTTTGATCTATATTCTCAGTCTTTATTTTCTAGTTTCTAGAGCAGTGGGTGTTATGTTAGTACAGAAGAATAGTGCATGAGAATCATTTGGTTGATCTTAGAACCCATCCCCAGAAATTCTGATTTCATAATTCTAAGGTAGGGACAAGGAATCTGTCCCTTATTTTTAAACAAGATTCCCCAGATGATTCTCATGTAGTCCGGAGAGTCTATGCAGTCCATAGTTTGAGAAACACTGGTCTACAGGACAAGATTTTCCTTTCTAAGTTTCCACTTGAATTGTGAAGCCCATCATTAAACTACCTGTGAAACTCACTCTGGCACTCATCATGTTACATCCATCACTTTCAGATTCTGTCTCCCTAAACTCTTTTCCTAAAATTGGTATTTCTAATATTTAAAATAGAAGAAGAAAAGCCTCTGCTATTTCTTCTAGGTACTATAGAATATCTTTCCTTCCTTTAGCTGGAATGTGTTCCCTAATTCTCCTTCTTTATTGCCCTAAATCTGAAATTTATTGCTACCCACTTCGGCCATTTATCGATTTCCTTTTGTTCTTTTAATTTCTGCTATATCTGTTTCTGTTGATCAGCTTCTGCTTTTGAGTCTTTTCCATGACCAGTAAATACTGCCTTCTAGTGGTTCTTTTTCTTCCTGTTACCCCCATCCCCTACCCTTAATAAAATGATCCATCAGAGTGCTCATTTTTCCCCCTCTTCTTGAATTCAAAATACAGAAACAACTCCCCAAATTTCTGGGTTTCAGAGGGCAACTAGACTAGCACTTTTAAATTGCAGGAGATAATTTAAGTACATAGAAAAATATAACATAATATAAAGTATTTGCCCATTATTTTATGGTTCAGAAAACGTTTTAAGACTTAGAATTTTAATAATTTCTTTCAAGATAAACTTTTACAAATTAGTGTCCCTTGTTTACTGACCCTTTTGTTTTAACCAAATGGAACACCAAAGCATACTGAACCACCAAAAAAATCTTCAAATTGGTATAGCAGTCAAAGACATAAGGATTCTCCTCTTCGGGTTTTCTTATCTCAGAGTTGCTGGGCAGAGGAAAGGACCAAAAACTGTGGAGACCTGTCTGGTACGGATCCTTTAATTCACAACGACCAAAAAAAAAAAAAAGATGTTCCTTTTCAATGTTTCTTTTTTTGGGAACACAGAAAAAAAAAACTTTTTTGAAAGATACTAGTGTAGAAATGGGGAATGAAAATTATTGCACAAAACTACTGAAAATATACTCTTGGAATAGGTGAATACTAAGTTGACTCGCCTTGAAGAACAGAGGAAAAGTTTTTAAAACCTTTTATTAAATGTGTGCATGGGGAGAATAAGGATTTTTTGTTCATTGATAAGCAGGAAAAATTTTCTGAACAACATGAATACAGACACAATAAGTCCTCCAAGAATTTCACGGGCATTTTATTGCCCCTGTCCTTTTCCTTGGTGTCTTTTTTGAGTCATAAGAGACCTGAGTTCAAATATGAGTATGGCTACTGAGTGCTAGAAAAAGGATTAAAGAAATTTAAGACTTTATGCTCAAAGATTCAGAAATAAAGTTGTTCAGATAATACAGTTACTGTCTAGTATATGGTATCTTTTTAATAATCCTTCAAAGAAATATGCTAAAGTGGTAAAGTCTTCAGGTCAAACCTTAGCAACTTCTTTATTGGCTAACTTTTTCCCATAAATTTTTCAATGAGTTATAACAACGATATGCTTAATATCAAGGCCACTGTAACAATCTGTTTTACCTCTTGAATCCTTAAAATTATCATTTTAAATAACTTTTGTATTTTCATTGGGAGTGTGTTCCCTGAACTATTTGCTTTTAATGATACTGTGCATATTGTGACATTGATTTTGATGATAATTTTAAGAAAATAGACAGCTGTTGTCGCTAACAATGGTTTATCAATCCAGTGGAAACATCTGGATTTTAGAATGTTGAAATATGATTTTTTCTATAAAATTCTAGAGCTAGGATATCACCTAACACAGAATCTTCATTTTATATATGTGAAAACTGAGTCCCAGAGAGAGTAAATAACTTACCGAGGGTCAGATAGTTAATTAATGGCAGAGCTGGGGCTAAAACTCCAGTCTCCTGACTCTGTCCAGTTGAATACTTACTGGCTGAAGTAAGCCCAAAGCTGTGTGACTGTTTTGCTAGATTATACAAGTATCACGTCAGTTTTAAGGAGTCCATAATTTCATACATTGCATAAGAATCTGTCCATAAGCATATTATATTTGTCTCCTATGGTGCCACATTTAGGCTTAAGATACAGAAAATACCATCTGTGAATTTGTGCCATGAAAAGGTATTCATCTGATGCAAAGATTCACTTACAAACAAATAAATAAAAACAAATCTGTCCAGTCTTTTTTTTAAAAGGCGATGTTTTTTTAATTCCACAATCTTGCTTTGTTACTCATGTTTGGAGGTGATATTCTAAAGAATCACTATTTAACATCTTTCTGTGTTGACAGATAGTAAATACACTAGTTGGGATGAGGATTAAATAATGTATATAACTGATGAATCACTATGTTGTATACTTGACACCAATATAATATGGTATATCAACTATATTCAATAAAAAATATATATATAAAATAAAGAAATAATTACTATTATATGAATAAGCTATCTAGATTTTGTATCCAAAATAAATATACTCATTGTTGTATGCTAAACTTTCTGCCTGTCTGGTTAGCACTCAAAAGATGGATATTAAAAGTATTTCAATTGTAAGTACATGAATTTATTTCTATTTTAATAATCTTTCTATTTATATTATGAATATACCTCAACTAGACATAATTGTATGCATTTAACAGTGTTATGATAATTATACAACTACTTAATATTAATACAATCATTTCTTTTTTATAAATAACTGCGCTCAATCCAGGGAGATTGTGACATGAGTATTCTTTTGGTCAATGACACTTAACGTTTTTCCCGTGGACATTCTAAGGGAGTAAAGCAGATTGAAATATCATTCTAGGTAGTTGAATGTTTGCCTATTTTTCCAAGAAGACTGACAATTTTTCTCCTACATTTTTATAGGATCCAACTGGAATATTCTCACTGGATAAAACCATTGGCCTTGGTACTTATGGCAGAATCTATTTGGTAAGTGGAGATAGATTATGTATTCATTTTTCATTCTCTAATAACAGCAATGATTGCAAGTCAAAACCCTTCACTGCAAATCAAATAATGCCGAAACACAACATTTCGCTCTGAGGGATGATTCAAAGTAAGACAACTCAGTAACATCTGTGAGAATTATTACCAAAAGAATGAATTAGATACCTATAGTAAACCAACCACACTGAAGATCTAAGAATTATTAGCAGAAAATTAATAAAATCACCAATGGAAAAGAGCAAATTCAAATAAGATGTACCAAAATAAAAATATTACTTGTTTTATAATATACATCCATACCATTCTAACTACTCACATTGAACTTTTAAACTAAACGTTACACAAAGGAAAGTTTCCATAGTATTCTTTATCATACTGTGTATGTGAGTGTGCACGTGTGTGACAGAGTTAGCAGAGAATCTAACAAGAAAACTCTGTATTTATTTAGTGACTATTTATTAAGCACAAAGTATATGCCAGGCATAGTCATAGTGTCTGGAGATAAAGTGATGAATAAAGCTTTTCTAAAACGTAAGCCCCAGACCTCCCTGGCTCCTCTGGGGCTTATGTTTTAGAAATGTGTAATTGATTAAATGTGTTTATGTGGAGGTGGGGGAGGCATTGAGGGAGGCACATATATAAGTAAGCACACAAATAACTGTATAATTGTAACTGTAATATATTCTCTGTAAGAAAATTCCTAGTGATATAAAAGGATAGAACAGGGGGCTTAATTTAGATTGAATGATCCGGCATTGGCCTCCCTGGGGAAGTGACTAGTAAACTGATAACAGGAGGTAGTCAGCAATGATGTTGATGCATTCTAGGTAGAAGCATGGGCAATGTTAAGGGCTGGCTTGGCTATGGGGGTGCTTTAGTGGCCTTATCACCTTGATCAGGAGCCCTTCCTCCACCATTATTTGGGAATATACATTTTCTCAATCTTGTATAAGTTTCTGTACAAATGCAGTGTTCCTCTTCTCCCAGCCTGTCTCTCAAAAACTATGACACTATCCCTAGGCTGATCCTTACTATAGACAAGCCCTCTGCTAAGCCCTCTGCTTGCCAAGCTTTGTAATTTTAGGGCTACATCTGCCCAAAAGGGGCTTCTTTTTTAATTCATCTACTTAGATTGAGTTGGGGGAGATCTTAAAAATTTGTACAAAAGTGCCTATAGCATAGAAGTTGAGCAGTAGGAATGGCATTGTGGAAGGGTCTTAAAATCAGAAAGAACTTTGGTGAGTTAGAGAATAGAAAGAATGCCCTTATTCATAACAAAACTTTTTCAAACCGTTTTGACCATACCTATTAATAGAACAAATAAAATATAGACAGTCATGTGATACACAAATATATTATGTTACCTCAGTTGCATCCCAGACTGATTAGTTAACATTTGTGTGATCCAGGTGAATTTTGCCACCTTATATATAATAGTTCCTCTTCTTTGTGGTGCATTTACAATCTCCGTGGCTCTATTCACATTTTAAGTCCTGAATAGTGTGTGTTTAAGGGGTGTGTGTGTGTTTGTGTATACTTGTTTTGATTTGATGTTATACAGCTTTCTCTATGACCAGATCATAGGAATAAAAACTTCAGCCATATAAGTTAAAAAGCGAAGGTAAGGTTAGATGACGCAAAAAGAAGGGTTATCACCATCAGGCATCAGAACTGTGATGTCGTAAAAAAGGGAAAAGTCAAGAGGGTAAAAAGGTGAGTGGCACATGATAATTCTCTTTTTAAACTAAGGTTTATTGAGGTATAGTTTATACTCAGTACAATTTACCCTTTTAAGTGTACAATTTTATAAGGTTTGGCAAACACATTTAGTCATATAACTACCACCAGTATTAAGATATAAACCCACAATACTTTGTTCCGTATATTTCATACTACTACTTTTTATTTAGCTAATTATCTTTCAGAGCAATTAAAAAGAAGAAACTTTTTATTTTTATATATTAATTTGAGTCATGTCTGGAAACTTCACTTCTTTGGGTAAATTCAAGTTTCTATCTGAGTATGGTAGAGACATTAAGATTTTTCTCTTTATGTTTGTTTTTCAGCAGTTTATGAAATGTCTAGGGTTTCTGGTGTGTGTGTGTTTTGTAGGGTATTTATCATCCTTGGGGTTCTTTGAGATTATTGGATATGTGATTTGACATTATATTATTTGGGAGAGATTATTGGTCTTTATCCTTCAAATATTTCTTCTTCCTTGTTCTCTTTCTTTTCCTTGTGGAAATCCAGTTTCATATGTGTTAGACCACTTGATGTTAACCCACAGTTCTTGGATGCTCTGTTTTGTTTTGTGTATATGTGTGCATGTTTATTTGTTTTTATTCTCTTTTCTCTTTGTGTTTTGGTTTGGTTTGATTTTTTTGCTATATTCAGTTGTACTGATTCCTTTCTCATCTCTTTTGAGTCTACTGATGAGACTGTCAAAGGCATACTTTAGCTCTTTATTGTTTTTTTTTCTAGCAGTTCCGCTTGACTTTTTTTATAGTTGACATCTTTGCTGAAATCTCCATTTGCTCATGCATGTTTTCCATGTTTCACTAAATCCTTTTACATATTAATTATAGTTATGCTAAATTTTCTCTCACTGTTGAACATCCAAGTCATCTCTGGGGCTGGTTAGATTGCTTTGTCTCTCAGGAGTAAGCTTTTTTTTTTTCTTGTTTTTCTGTTTCTCAAAATTTTTGTTTGAATATCAGACATAGTATATAGAACAGTACAGGTTGAAGGAAATACACTTTATGTCTTGAAGTGGGCATACTTGTTCTGCTAGGTTGTCAATATGGGAGGTGGAGTCAATCTAATAAGATGAGCTATGTTTGAGTTATGTTGTTGCTAGAGTTACCCTCAGTTCACTACTAGCTCCAAATTCCTTTGTTACCTTTTCCATGGGGGTTGGTTTGCTAAAGTCTTTTTCTCAATATTCCCATTCTACCCTCAGCTTTAGACCTTCCCTGTGCATCTGCGCCTCAAAGAGATTCTCTGTCCATGCTCTCGTGCCTGTCACAGTATACAGTGGTATACTGTTACTGCCCCTTACTAAGCGCTTGCTACCCTGGTAGTGTGGGGCAGGGAGGAGTTCTCTGTTTTCCTGATTCAGCCTTAGTCTTTAACAGAATCTGTGCCTCTGGGTCATGGGAGTAGGACGTTCTTAGTTATCCTTCCCCTCTGCTGATGGTGGGTCACTTCTAAACAGTCTGGGCCCAGGATGAGTTCCTGCCTCTCCCCAGAAAGTAGAGGAGTTAATTTTTACATTTCCTCCCACTGCAGTAGGTCTTCATTGTACCCTGGAGGGAGGAGGCTTTTCTGCCTTTCCCCTAGAGTTTCAGGCTTTTATTCCTTAGGGGGAAAGGAATTAGACAAGGTTTCATGCTCTTCCTACTGCAGTGGCTTCTCCTGTCCACCAGCTCGGTAGCATAAATCCATGAAGAAAAACCTGTGAAGAATTCTTCTCGTATCTGTGGCTCCCAAGAGTATTCTCATGCTAGTCTACACTTGGCCTTTAGCAGTTCATTATAAATTTATCTGAGTTCTTTATACCAGCTTCTATGATGACCCTGTCTTCCCCTGTAGGCACAGGCGAGCCAGTGTTCACACCCCACCTCTCCATGCAGGTGTTTGTCTTTCTTATGACTTGCTGCTGGTGGGTTGCCTTGAGACCTCTCTGGGTTCGAGAAAAGTTATGATTATTATTAAGCTTTTTCTTGTTGTTAGGGTGAAGGTGGGGCATTATTTCCAGCTTTCCATATCCTCATCAGGAGCCAAAAGTCCATGTCAAATCCTTTTAACTGAATTTTCATGAAGCATCTACCGTATGCTAGGTCCTGTATACATTTATAATTCCTATGAATTTTATATATACCTACTCAGATCAAGAGATAAAAAACACTTTCTACCACGAGATCTTCAAGGTAGAAACCTCTGTGTTATAGAAGTTATATGAGTACAGGTGCTTTATTTATATTACACAGATTTTCCTTTGCCACTTTCATGTGACCTCTTTTTTTCTACTTCAAGTTAATTTCCTTCTGTAAAAAATTTTGGGATGGTGGCACTGTATGTCAATACCTTCATGGAAAACAATCTTGAATATACAGAAAATGCTTTTAAAATGTTCATATTCTTTATACCAATAATCCCACTTTTGGAAATCTATGATAAACATGAAAAATATAGAAAAATCATAAAGATATTCATTTTAGCAGAAAGGTAGCATATTATGGTGCAAAGAGGGCCTGTTTTAGAATTAGGCAGACCTGATTCAGTACTCACTTAGCCATTAATTAGCTATGACCTTGAGCAAGCCATTTAACCTCTGGGCATAAATTTCCTTATTTATAAAATGGAGCTAGTAATACCTATCTTGCAAGAATTGATAAAATTAGAAACAATGCATATAAAATACTTGGCACATGGTAAAGATCTTTTAAAGGTAGCTATTAATATCATTATTACTGTTACCATTATTCATAAAAAGACAAATTCAGCAGATTCCTAAATAGTAAAAATAAGATGAGATAAATTATAGTCAGTGAATATACCATTGCTCTGAAAAGCAAAGTTTATGAAGATATCTAGCATAATAGAACTATGTTTATGATGTTCAGTAAAGTATTCCATATTGTATATACACTCTACACTATGTTACCACATGTACATGAAAATGGTAAATTAAATGGTTAGAATAGTAAGATATTGGATATAATTTCCTATTCTATATTATTTCTATTCTGTTTTTAATGTTTGTAATACATTATTTAGGTAGAAGATACATGCACATATATATATATATATATATATATATATATATATATGCACACACACATATATAAAAATATATATACACACACAAATATATGTGCATGTATAAGACAGTACCAAATGCTATATAAATACCCTGTATAACAAAATGGAAGCCTGATACTGTTCAAATTTAATGTCAGAGTGACTCATAGAGTCCTTTGCTTTTTCAGTGCTGCCAACCACATCCCCTGCTGGTGTTTGTTTTGGTTAAGGTCTCTCCAATGTCTTCCAGCTTGTTCTAAGACCTCTTTCACTGGCAGGTTTCCAGCTGTCTGCTGAGGTCTGTGCATGTTGCAATGAAGGCTGAGTTGCACACTCCACGTTGTAACCCTTTTCCTTTTCTGCTTTTTCTTCTAATTAGGTGCCTATCTTTCTACCCTTTCCCACCTCCTGCCAGTACAAACCTCACTTAAAATTGTGGGTTTTATTTTTTTCTCTCTTTTTAGGAGAAAGGGTTCCTCCTCCTTCCCCCTCACCTAGTAGAGCTATAAAACATAGTTTGCTCTTTACTTTTAGCATTAGTCTCATCACTTAAGAGTTGTCATTTGAATTGGAGGAGTATTTAGAATTTGCCCATGTGAGACCATATTAGCAAAAAGAAATTAGGTTGGAACTTGTTTTTAATAGTACTATTTAAAAATAAACAATTTCTCAAAGAGCAGTGTACGCAGAGAGACCTCAGTTATTTTACAAAATATTAAGAAAGAGAGCAAAACCCTTTAGGGTGGTATAGCGGGTGGCAACCTGCCTCTCCCACTATCTGAAACTACACACATAACTGACTTTTCTGAGCCCATATCCTCAACTGTAAAACAAATACATGATCTCCAGGGTTTTGTCTAGCTCTTTGACAATAGTGTAGCACAGTTTATGGAACTCAGTGAAATTTAAGCTGCTCTTATTTTTACTGTCATCAACATAATAACAACTGTCATACACTCCCTTACCACCTTGCAAAATAAAAGTTGATTATTGGCTATTATTTGAGTAATTCCTCATTTCACCAAATTATTTCATCATGTGTTTCTACCCTTTCCTCTATTTTCCACCTGATATTTTGCTCAGAAACTACTGTGATACCCAGTGCAAAAGTAAACCTGGATAGCAGGTATATTGAGAAGGCAGGATGCTTCCTTATATGTTACTGGTATCTAACACCATTTTGTTAGCAGAATAATAGTGAGGTAAGACAATGAAATGAATCTCCAGAATGATCCAGTTTGTCTTGACCTTCATAAAGTATTTCCTGCATTTCTAACCTCAATCGCCTGAGGTCAGAAAAATGAGTAGGGAAAGGTTCAAGGAACTAATTAAAGCAAAGGAAAAATTCACCTGAAATAGGGTAAACCTCTACAATTGGATTTAGAGCTTGTCACATGTGCCTGATACCTAATTGGAACTCAATACTGGTGGAAGGAAGGGACTGCCACAGATATCTTATTATTCTAAAACTTAAAAACATACCCTGGGCATAAGTAAGCAACTATCCTTGTGAGATATTAGAGCAGTCATCTGCCCCTTGGTAGTCAGCAGATTAAGTCAGCTGTATGAAGGTGTGGCATTACAGAGTTTCAGTCAAGAGCAAATTCCTAAATTGTTGGCATTCTGGAAGTGCACCACTAAATATGGAATTTCTTTTTAAAAAACTATCCAATGCATTACTCTTAAATATGATTTTTAAATCACTGCTTGACACATATCCTTTACTTGGAGAGATTTAGGTTTATTAGTTACATGTTTTAGGTTCAAAGTTGGGGCAGGGAATGGGAACAGAAGCAGGAAAGAAACGTCCTCAAAGTTGATGACATACAATTTATGATATTGTAAATTAAGCTTCAGAAACATAGTGCTGACATTTGGGTTGCCTAGCCACTAGGCCTATTGGATAGGGGTTTGAGTATTTTTCCTTTTAGGCTGAAATTATACTGTTTATTTGCCTACCAAATGTCTAGCACTGTGAATGCTTTCCTTTTAGGTAGGAAAGTTTCCTCACATCCTTGCCATTTTGCAAATATAGCTCAATTAAGTCAGCCAACAAATATTGCTTGAGTGCCCATAAAGTGCATAACACTGTGCATTTCATTATACATTGCAAACCTCAGAAGCAGGAGCTAATGCTGATGCTGAGTTGAGGCCACAGGCTTCCTGGGCGGTTGTGCCTTCCTAGTGCAGTACCATTAAGTCCAGAGCCTTCTCTTGGCTCCACCTTCTTCCTGTGGCATCGCCCCCTTGTGATAATATGCCTCAAATGTAGGGGTTGGTCTTTCTTAAGTAGCCCTCAGGCTCCATTAAAATAGGAAACATTAAATTTATCCATTAAATAAAAACACTACTTTGAATGTTTAAAACTTTCCATAATAATTTTTTAAAGTATTTATCAAATGAACATTAAGTTCCAAGCGTTGTGTTAGGCAATGGGTGCTAGTTAGAATGATCAGAAAACATTTTTGGGGAGGTGGTCATTTTTATTGATTTAGTTTTAGTAGCCATAAGGAAGGAGATTATTTTCCTTATGATTATGACCTCTACATTTGGGGAGGGGGTGATGGGTAACAGGAAGGAAAGGGAGAGCTAGGATGAGATTGAGCAAAAAGAGGGAGGAAATAAGGGTGTCTTTTTCCCCCCCCTGGATATAGAAAATCTAATTAAACTTCTAGCTGAGACTCTAGGAACAAGTTTTTCCTTAACAAGAGAACTGAGGTTGAGTATTTGCAGTGGGGGTGAAAAGAACCAAATTAGGCTAAATAAATTGAGACTCAGGGGATCAAATTAGTGGAAAGTGCTGAAGCTTAAAAACCTTGAAGAAAATGGAATATTTCTTCTTGGCCATGACATCTCTCCAACTGTGGAATATAATCCAGGCTCTGAGCTGTAGGCTTGTCTTTTTCTTTTTGTATTATACCAAAATTTACTTGTGCCTTCTGACAAATCTTGAGGGAGGAAGAAGCAATAGCATGATAGGAATGAAAGGCGAAAGTAAAAATCAAATGTGGTATTTGTGCTCTCAAGAGGCCACAATTAAGTTTTTTTCACTACTACTATAATATTTTTAATAAGTTTACAGATATACATGGAGAGAACTTCAAATTCTATATTTGGCTTGGGTAAAACAAAAACCATGGTCTCATATCTTCAGATACTTAATAAATTGACTGTATGAAGTTGTTCTAGGGGTACAATAGACAAATTTAAATGTATGAAGACAAATATAAATTTCTAAACAAAAGCCAAGACTATAAACTACTATATGGTAGCTTTGTTCAATCAGAAAAAGCATCCCTATATAAATTTTTTAAATAATGTATAAATCTCTGTGTGGAAGAATAACACAGATACTTAAAGATAGATATTCAAAATTGCATAATTGATGCTTAGCTTAAACCCTTAAAGCTGTTTTTAATAATGTATCAGTTCTAGGAAAATTTGTGTGGACAAGCTTTTATAAACCATTTTAAAGAGTGATGGAGTGGGTATGAATAGTGCTAAAAACACTAATATACTCTTTGTCTAATATATTGAAAATCGTTTTGTTATATTTTGCATATACACTTGCATATATATTTATGTATGCTACATATGTACATCTATGTATATACATACATATACAAAATACACATATGTGGATATATTATATAATTATATAGAATATAAATTTCATATGTATAAATACATATATATATATATATACATGGGCTCATGATCAGATTCTCAGTAAATTCAGTGAAGGTGGTTGAAATATCAAGAGTTCATGGTTTTCTTAATCCACTGGTAGTTAACCACTAATAACCAGTTACCTAGGTCCTCACCACATTTCATGAAACATTTTGGAAAATAGTATTTAGGCAGTTCTAACTCTTGCAATAAGAATGAGTCCTAATTTGATTTCAGGACTTTCCTACATTCTACTATATTTGAATATCTGTTTTTAAGTTAATTTTGTGGGTGATGCCAAAATTGCATGTAGAAATTAATGTGCTGCTGTAACTCTATGGAGGTGTCAAAGGAAAAGTGGAAGCTCTTACTTCTTTATATTGCTGGGGCTACACCAAAGGCAGGCTCTTACAAAGAGTCTGTGAGTAAAGGTATGCTAGAATATCAAGCAATATCAGAATATATAAGCTGTTTAGAATGTGCAGTCTGGTTTTTCCCTGCTTGGCTACACCTAAGTTATAACAAATTTTTCCTCTACCAGAGCATGGAGAAAGAGAGGAGCAATGAGGTATAAACTGTGTGTCATTTTAATTGGAGCAATAATGATATGGAGGTGGTTTGTGTGTAATTTGTGTTGGAAAAATAAGAAAGCTCCTTTTAGGTTTGTCATTTGTAGGCAAAGTCCCTTTATGACTAGGAAAAAAAAGGTTGGCTTATTCAGGGTCCCCTGAGGGAAAAGAAGATTGATTATATTCTAAGCACTTCCAGTAACATTTTATATAAATCATTAACTCTAAAGAGAAGCAAAACAAAACAAAAACATCACCACAATCAAAAAGGACAAGTCTAAGTGTCCTTAGAGAAGGACCGCTTTTTTTGACTCTGAGAAAAAATTGAAATTAAATAAAATGATTTGGTATACAAATTGGGTGAGAGACAAAAAAGATGGAGAATGAAATGCTAGTTACTCTAGAGATTGTGAACTCAGTGTCCTAAAAATGAGTAACATTTACCGAGTGCTTACAGTGTGCCTAGTGCTTAACTTGCATAATAGCATTTATATCATATAAGAGAGTTATGAGGTGTGTATCTCATCATCTCACCAATGATGAAACTGAGGATCCAAAAACTTGAGTTACTGAACAAGTTTACAAAGCTACTAAGTTATAAAATCAGGAGTCAAACCAAAATTTGCCTGGTCCCTGGTCTGTGCTCTTTACTAGATCAAAAAGCATTCAAGCAGATCAGCCAGTGGGGAAAAAATACCTGCCCAAGTACAAAAGTTTACAGGAAACTGATAAGGTGAGGTCAGTGATGAAGATCATTTATGAAGTGTCCCTCCAGCATATTTGTTTACTTCTTGATGGGCACTAAGACACACAGTTTAAGGTACTTTTTCTGGGACTTAGTACAATATCAGAAGTGGACAAGGATAAGCAGATGGGTTTTAATAGGACTCTTGAAGCTCATGAGTAAATTCCTACTCAGACTCCTGGAAGCTCTAGGAAGGCAGAGAAGTGCTTGCTCATTCCTTTACTCTCTTCTAGGGAGCAGGGGCCTGTCTCCAGGGCCCAAGACATTTTGCCTCAGTTGCTCCTCCTTGTGGGATCCCTAGGGAAGAGGAAAGCAACAAAGGATCTTGAAAGTTGGTGCCTCTCAAAGATGAAACAGAACCTCTTCATCTCCTTTGTGGATGACTGGTTTCTGATTGGTGGGGAATTTGAAAATTAACAATGTTCTTTAAAAAAAATTGTGTGTTTTCTAATAGATGCATTTCTAGGAACATGGGTAAAAGTTGTATGTGTGTGCACATGCAATTTAGGTAACACTGTTTGTTCCCTACCTAAGAATAGAAATTCTCCCACAGTCCATGGAGCAAAAATTACATGCAAAGATAAATTACATGTAGGGGTCATTAACTTAGAAGGCTATAGGCTGGCAGAGGAAGAGAGTTGAACAGGTGGATGGAGGCAGGTTTGGCATTGAGATGAGGAGGTTTATACTAGGTGTGCTGCTTAAGTAAAATTTTCATTATACTGTCCCATCAGATAGGGATGCATGTTTCAACAGAACTTATAGCTTGAGGGTTTCTTGATGGTTAACCTCTGCAAGAATTTTACAAGTAGTCAAGTTCCTCCCACCATGTCAGAAAATAAAGTGTTGCAATGACAGTAGAAAACTAGCTACAAGGCTTGGAATGGATTAAGAATTCATTAGTTTGCAAATTTCTTCAGGGGCAAGTATTAGTACTTTCTCATTTTGGCTATATGTCTGCTAGTAAAGTGCCTTGCACATAGTAGGCACAAGGGTATCAGGGAACTATGACAAGCAAAAACTTCAATGTAGATATCTTAGTATGTTTTTTATTGCTCTATTTCTTCTTTTATGATCAGTGTAATAATTATCCTTTTATTATACTGATAATAATGTAAATGACCTATAAATTATCCTTTATAAAGGCTTCTATAAGTAGGTATGAAAAAATTAGGTGTGTCCAGAAAATCTAATCACCTTTGTAAATATCTTTGGGAGTAGCAGAATACCTTATACAATACGTGCTTGGCACAATTTCTTATGGGACTAAAAACATGTATGCAAAAGTTGACCCCCCTCCCAAATGGCATATGTCAACAGGGGCTCTCTGCAGATATGCCTTGACGGGAAAGACTGACCCTGTTAAGCCAATGTTAGAGACAGGTTGTCCTTTCAAAATTATACCGCCTAAGTAACTTTCTATTCTGACTATTAAAAAAAAATAGGTGTCACTGTGTAGAGATAAATATTTCCAAAGGATGGAAATATTAGTCTTACTTTTTTTTTTATTACTTTCTGCTGAATGAGTCATTCAGGAAGCTTGAAAGAGTATATATTTTCTCAGGGTGCTGTAGTTTGCTGTAGTGCTGTTGGCATAACCAAGTGTAAGGATGGTTTCAAGAGAGCCTCATACCTTCAGGAAGATGTCTAGAACGTGTGCAAATATTTCCTGACTTGGAAGATTGGTGGCTGTTAGAAAGAAAAACACATAAATAAGAGCCTACAAATGTCTTTGCTTCTCTTAGCCTTCTACCAGTGCTTGCCAGTTGCTGTAATGGGTTTTTTAACTATCTTAAATTTTAGTGAGTTTCAAAAAAAAATTAAGTGCCCAAAAATGTTAAGCTCTAAAAAGTTTTAGTAATGTGGATTTTGCAGGTCCTTCACTGTCAAATACATGTTGACCAACTCGCCTTGGTTTTGGCTGTGCTTTTCTAGTTCCATGTCCCGGGAAACTTTCATTGGTCTGCAACATCATATATGTATGTATGCTTGATTTATGTATTTTTGAACTTGAGTAACACACTGTACTGAGTAAGAGACAGTTGTATTCTCCCCTCAACTGTACTCAGAGCAGAACTATCACATGTGAGTAGAAAGGTGCGAGCTATTTTAATAGAAGTAGAAAACAGACTGGTGATATTTGTAGGGATCAGTGTGTGTTTATCCCAGCAAGTACAGTGTGAAAATTGGCTTGACTGATTCCTTCACCACCACCACTACTACCCCCTCCAAAAATATACAGACCAAATTAATTGACTCATTATTTGATGGAAATTACCAAGATATTTGTTGGCAACTAGTACCCATAGCCTTACTAAAATGGAAAATGGATGTTTTACATTGCATCTAAAATGCTTTTTAGAACAGACTTCTCAGGCAAATCTTAATGCTTGGACTTTAAGGGAGAGAGATTAAAAAAGCATGACTCACTGTCAACCTACTCTGCTGAGGCCCTTCAGATGGGATGTTCTGGTATGAGTTCAAAACTTTCCAGACTAACCTTCCCCCGCTTCCCTCCACCTTTTTTATTTATGGCAGTGGCATGAGTGATAGGTGAGTTGCATTGGGAGAGGGTTTACAGAAATCACTTATAATGTGGCTGGTTAATTTATACAAGATAATTCACTTAAAGAAACAAA
The DNA here is from genome assembly GCA_032199065.1 of Smutsia gigantea. Lineage (NCBI taxonomy): Eukaryota > Metazoa > Chordata > Mammalia > Pholidota > Manidae > Smutsia > Smutsia gigantea. The sequence goes on along the minus strand of JAVSCE010003167.1, from coordinate 12,823 downwards.
TAGTAAAGTAACTCTGTGTGATTCCTTTGAGGCTGAGTTGTAAACCATCCTCACTCTCTACAAATCAGGAGAATTAATATTTTTTAAAAATAGGCAAAGGATCTGCCTTTCCACAGCAACTGGTAAATAAAGTAATGTGGTCCCAACTCCTTTAAAATGCTTATTTCTTTTGAATTCTGTTGGTGCCATAAACTGTCTTGCCATTTACTCACATTTTATGTATCATTATGTACTTGGTAAAGAATTACAATACAGTTTGAATGAGTTACAGCAACAGAGATTTAGCGCCTGAGGATGTCTCTCAGGTTTATATAGAAGCCAAAGCCACTTGAGTCTTTAAGGATGCAATTTGTCATCTATTTGCATTAAAACCTGCAGAATGAGATGTAGACCCAAACAACTTCACTTGGCCCCAATCATGCTTTTCATAAAAAAGTGCTATAAGGACAAGGACTAGATAATATACATTGCTTCTTCAATATCCCCTGTAGAAGCACTATGTTGAATCACATTTTGTTGGTTATTATATATTTTGTGGTTTCTTTATTCAGAACTTATATTCCAAGTATGGAGTGAGGGAAATGAAGAGAACAAAAGAAGAGAAATAGAAAGGTGAGAGAGACCTCAGAACTAGGGCTACCAGATTTGATGAATAAAAATATAGGATGCCCAGTTCAATTTGACTTTTGATAAAGAACAACGCTTTAGTGTCAGTGTGCCTCAGTAGTATCTACTTAATACTAAAAAGGTTATTTATTTGCAGTTCATATTTTACTGGGCTTGTCCTATACTTTATCTGCCAACCTTATCTAGAACCAGATTTACCTAGGTCACAGATTTCCCACCTGCCAATCCTGTTTTAAGAAATAAGAGGGAGACTGTCTCTCCACCTGCTGTGGTATGGTAGACATGGCCAGTTCAGCCTATTGCAGAAGCTGCCAAAGGGGAGGGAGGAGGTGGTGTTCTGGTTCTAGAACTGCTAGTACTACAGGCTCATTCTGCCAAAGGTTGTTTTGTGCTGCTTTCAGATCTCCATAGCAAAGCTTTGCTGGTAGCTGCAGGGGACACTGATTCCAAGTGAGTAATTCTCTCCGCATTGAGGAGCTGAGTAGAGGAAAGGAAGATAGTTTTCTCTCTGCCACGCAGAGAAGAGCATTTTGCCTGCTCAGTCCCCTGGCTGAAGAAAATAATTAAGATCACATCTTTTTTCTTACTCGAGAAGTAGAAGGGCTCTGGGCTGGTGACTTGATTAATTTACTCTTCAGTTTTTATTGTGCCTTATATGGCTCCAAGCACCTGACGGGATTGTAATCAGCATGATGTTTGTTTGTTTTAGTAAAAGACCTTATGTTTTTAGGTTTCACAGCCCAGGCTGTCACTGGCTTCAATCTACAGATTGCTCATGGAAGGACCATTTGTGTTGTTTAGAGTCCTGTTGCGTGCAGTCCATTTCCTTTGTGAGTTGTGAATTAAATCATTCATTTTGCATGTGGTACTGGAAGGTTTACCTTAAGGAAAAAATACAAAGGGCATGAGTGATCTACAGTGCAAAATAGAGGCAGACTGCCAGCAGAACTATTTAAATCCAATCATCATATCATGCTGCTCCTAATTCCCTTAGGATGGCCCATAGAATGTCCTCTGTATTCTTTTCCTTTTGTAAATAAATGTTTCCTCATGGACAACTGATAATCTGCAAAGGAAGAGTGCCTCTGTAGATTTTAAGAAGATTCCTCCAGCAGTATACTGGAGGTCTCCAGTTGATGTGACATTATTAGTTATGCCCTCTCTGGATTTTCCAAGAGTTCTAGTAGAGAGAAAATAGAGCCTGAAACAATGTCACCATCTCCAAATTCTTTCAGGGACTTCATTTGCTGCACCTTCTATCATCATCAACTCTTTCTAGTGCTACAGGAAAAACTAGTTTCTAAATAAGAAGTGGGGAAGGCCATGCATTGTAATGTATATATACAAAATAAATCAGTCTTAAATTCTAGCCAATAACAATTCAAGTTACCAGTAAGGCCTTCTTATATACTAGACAGTATTCTATATGCTTTATAGTCATTAACTCATTTGATCCTCATAGAAATCCCATGAGATAGCTTTTAGAAAAGTTATTCTCATTTTGTATATGAAGATGCCTTGCAGAGAAGTTAACTTCCCTAAAGTCACGCAGTAAGTGGCTAAGCCAGGTTTGAAACCAGATTTCTCTGGCCTGCAAAGCTCTCACTTTTAACTAGGCTGTATAAAACTGCAAGAGGACTGTTAAGTACAAAAAGGAACAGCTTTAGACATGATATAATTGGATCACTGAGAACCTGGAAGGTGGTTCTACCAAGCCCCGAAGGAGTGTTTATGATGAGCCTCCCGTGTATACAACTCTCCCGGTTTCAGTAGCATTATTGTTTTCCTCTAGTCAGTCTCAGACAGCCTTTCTGCTGAAGACAGGGAGAATTAGAGAATTATCTTTTCAGTCAATTGACAAAGCCAAATTACATGGTATGTTTTATAGGGAACATTAGAAACTACATGAGAAATAATTACCCATTCATGAAGTTTCTGTTCTGAATAGTAAATATTTAAGAAGGATTCAATAAAATTTTCCCACTGAGAGCTAGCTTTTATTTTTAAGAATAAATTTTATGTAAAAACCTTTCAACAGCAAAGTGTCTGGTGCACAGTATAGGTTTTGGAACCAACCAGGACAGAAATAAATTAGACATGCTATTGATACTGTGCTATTCGATTTCAAGAGGGAAAGCTCTTCTCTCAAAAAACTAGACAGTAGACACATACTAGTTAAAAAAGTAATCTCTTTGAATTGACCCCTAGGCAGGAAGGTATCAGTTTAGTTTCATGGAACAGACTCTAAGTAGTAAGCTGAAAATTCACTTAGGGACTATTTTGACAGGAGTTTGAAGTCCGCAGCTTCCATCCTTGTGTAATCAAGTCTGGCCAGTGCCCTGCCCTGCCACAGTGGAAGCAAGTGTTCTGGTGTAACACAGATCTGCATTTAACTCCATGGGGCGAGTGACCAGGAGGTGGGTCACTTAACATCTCTAAGCCTCAGTGTCATGAAAATAACAGGGACAATAAAACCCACTGGGTAGTGAGCTATTATTATCCCCATGAGAGAACACGCAAAAAGCCTATCAATACTGAAAATGTTATAAAAATGTTGTTACCACTGAAAGTGGGGGAATGGTAGAGGAATGCCTTTTTTTAAAAAAAGTTTATTTCAGTATTCGCTGACTGAGGCAAATGAGGAAGAATAAACTACTGCAGGACAGAGCTGGAAGCTGCAAGTCATTCTTTACAGATGATAAAATTCAAGCTCTAAGAGGGAAAGTGACTTACTTAAGGTCAAATAAATAAAGGTGTACAGCCTTACTTTGTTACAGAAATACCATATTCCTATCCCTTGCTAACTCATACTCAATCATTAAAGGCTTCCCAAATATTAACTAATACTCTTGTTTCTAGGTAGTCATCCCCTAAGTATCCTACTTCCTCTTGGGGAGCTGAAGATGAAAATGTTTCATTTTCCCTCTCATACCATACTGTGAATAGTTAAAATGGTAATTATTCAAGTTTATAGTAATAACTATTATCTTATTACACCACTGAAATTATGTTTTTGAAATAAAAAATGACAACATAAAGGGACCTCTCAGCTCTTATAAGTGACAGCTATGAGTAAAGGATATTACATTAAGGAGGCTTATTTCACACATCAGGCTTTATTGACTCCATCCTCTGAAAAATGCATCCTCTGCCTTCAACTCACATCAACCCCACTTCATATCTCTTCCCTTTGACAAGTTCATTTATTTTTATCTTATATCCCCCCTCCTTATTTTATTTTCCTTTAGATGCTAATGATTCCAAGTGTGGTAAGCAACCATAACAACTATGAGTCTCTAATTTTTTGGACAGAATCTGGAGACATGTAAAAGATACTTAGTTGACTTTTGAGTCACTTTCCACCTTGCTTATCTTCATATGCTTTGTATTATTATGTAAAATTTTGAGTAATTTGTTCCAGGTATATTAGATGAGAATGAACCTTTGAAAGCACTGAAATCAAGTGAAGGTCTGGCCTGCCTCACCTTAATATGTCTCTCTGTATTGTTCCTTATATGGCCTTGTAACAGGTCAAATAATCGCTGATAATAGATATGCAGGGGGCAAGAGGCAGTAGAAGAGAGAATGAATGAAAGAATATATGCCTGTGGATCTCAGTGTTGTATTCTCTCCAGAGCAAAGCATTATTTGACATGAATTAAAAGTGTTTAAACAACATTCTGAGCAGAGGCAGTATCAGGCCTGGACTTGTTGCCTTCTGATGGATCAGAATGCCCTTACTTTTGTATTTCTGTGGTTCTCAAGCAGGAGTGCATATCAAAATCCTCTGGAGGAATTATTTGAAAAGGCAAGTGCTCAAGATCCACTCTAAGGGATTCTGATTGGGAACCACTGCCTAGTGAACTTGACATACTAGGTATAAACTAGAAATCTGAGAGGGTTTATTACCTTTTTCGGAAGTGGGAAAAAAAGTGCTGAGAGGGGAGAGATTTGACTCAATATGGTTGTGATTTTCAGGAAAGATAACCCAGACCAAAAATATGTCCCACAGACAAACCTGCCACATTCCTTGAAATTCCTACTATGAATCATTTCTTTTGACTTCTTACCAAAAATCACCTGTTATGTACATATTATAAATTAAGTAATGCATTAAACCGCTAATTAACACTTTAGCACAGATAAGATTAGGTCTCACTTTAATCCCTTGGGAAATGAGGCACAAGGCAGGTAAATGATTCTTTATGGCCTTGAGAGAGGGGAGAGAGAATTTTGTAACACAGGGAGTTGTTCCCATGAAAAGCAAAGCCAGATGTAGCGCCTCTGTAAGAGGAAAGAGCCTTAAGGGCAACATGGGAGGGGCCCGTGAAAGGAGGGAAGGGAATAAAGGCAAAATATACTTTACCAGAGGTTATCCAATTGCCCTTGATGGAGGGAGCCTGCTTCTCTTGCTCTTACAGGCTCAAGTCTCTCTTGCGTGGAATGACCCTCCACTGACCCTCGTTCATTTAAATGCAAAGCAACAAGAGGAGAAAGGCTAGAGGGACTTAATCCTGCCATTTAGATCACACAGTATTAAATAGCTGACTGATTTAGCCTATTCAGTAAAGAGAAAACACATACACATATATTCAAAGCAACTGTTTTTCTGTCAATTCAGGGAAAACAGTTAAACTCTGTTAGACCAATGGAGAAACAACTTTGTCAATTTTTTTGCAAATGCCATTTTCTGTTCGCTCACCTGACCCTCAGGCAGAGTTGCAAGTCCTACTAAGTCTACAAATACAAGCCCAGGGAACTAGGCTAAAGGCTGATAAATGTGGTGAGGGAAATGGTCATGTAGATTTGACTGTTTAAAGTTAATTGAAAGATAGTGAAATGGTGAAAGTTTTGGTCTTGGTTGTAAAAGAAGTTTTGGGACCTTGGTAATCATGAATTCTACTGTGACTTTTATCTTTCTTTCCAGTTATTGATAAAGCCCATTGTCCAGATGTCATGAGCAGCATATAGTTAAGAGACTGTGTTCCCTTAAAAATGGGGTTCTGATTCATCTGCTCTTGAATCATCCATTGCTCTTTGGGAAGATGACTTGAGTCTTGGACTTTTTATAATTTTTTTTCTTTTTTATATTTGGCCATGTAAAAGAGAGATCAAAGCACATATTAAATTTAACCAGCAGAATTTAAACCAAGCCAAGTATATGAACTCTCTTTCTTAGTGTCCCCCACCCAAGTTAGCATCTATTCCCTAAAGTAACCTCAGTGTTTTCATGTAAGGAAGCCAGCTGAAGTGGCATGAGTGGGGACCACTTTCTGAAGGGAAGCCCAGGAGCCAGGACAGAAGTCCTGGCCGATAATGCAGAGGGATTAAAACCTAGTCAATATGGATTTACTGGAAATATGCTCAAACTTCCCCAACTGCCCTCACCCCTCTGCCCGCCTTAACAGTATTGGTGGCAAAGTAGCATATAGTGATTTCAAGAAGTTTTTTTTGAATGCCCTACTACACCTTTGTGAATGTCAAATTTATCAACAAAGTAATGAAATTAGTTTTTGCTTTTCCTTCTCTGGCTTACCAGTTTCTTCCTGTAAAGTTCTGTGCTGTGTCTCAGTCGTCCTTGGAATGACTCTAATCTTTATTTTATGACCTTTTGGAGTGGTTGATTCACAGAATCTACTTTCACATGTTAATATCCTTAGTACAGTGGTTTTCAAAGTTTAGCCTGTGGACCAGGAGCATCAGTATCACTCAGGAACTTGTCAGACGTGCAAATTTTTGGTTGTCATCCCAGAACTACTAAGTGAGAAATATCAAATCTGGAAAAGGGGTATCCATTGTGGGGGAAGACGATATGCATTTTAACAGATTAGGTGATTCTGATGCATGCACCAAGGTGGAGAGTCACTGCCTTAGTACGTTTCTTGATTATATCCCACCCCTGAAGGTGCTCTTTTGTCCTTCCATTGCACATACTACATGGTCCCATGTCAGGCATAAGCATTTATATCCATCATCCTCCAGATTAAGTTCTTAGAGGATATAGACTTGAAGAACATATTTAAGACTCTCTTTCACAATAAAAATAAACTATAAACTATGTATGAAAACATGTCCTTGAGCATTGATAAAAGCAAATCTCCTGACTCCCCTACTCCCATGCCACAAATCCCTAAAATTTTAGAAATACATGTAGCCCTGGTTTTGATTTTAGAATTAGTTACTTTTCCTTGTTTTTGCATATGTATGCTGTTAGTGAATTGGAAACTTAAGCAACTTGTTCCTTACATCTTAATACACAATTGAGTAGCATTTGGGGGGCTATCTTCACAAAATTCTTTCTTGGCAACTTAGTGGTGGCAGATTAGTGCCATGGCTTGGAGTTCTGTAACAGATTCTGCTGTAAAGTTCCCTATGATGATGGCCTAGAATCCACTAAATGTTTCTGCAGAGCACTCACATCTGGAAACCTGGGCAAGATTTCTCAGAAAGGGCAGAAGTTCAGGATGGTAATGGAGAAAGCTGTTTGATCCCCTCTCCTTGTAGGATTTACAGAATGAGATGCTTTACAGATGATTTGAAGACTTTCATTGTCTTGCCACCTAAAAGATTGGTCTATTCCAGTCAACTTGGTCAGTCAAATTAATAATTAAAAAAAAAATTTTGTCAAACCAGTGGTTTGACTGAATTAACTCTCAATTAACTATATGGCTGGTTATTTCATTCAAGATTCATAGCCTAAATTTGATATATTCCTAGTAAGAAACTGAGGAAACACTAACATCTATAAGCCACATGAATATAATTTTATATTTGGTTTATGGGCTTCAGATGAAACTTAATTACTTGAGTCATAGGAAGCACCAGACCTTTTATAGTCTAGTACATTTCACCTATTTTCTTTTAACCGGCACTGAAGTTGACTAAACCCAGGTTCACTTGGTCTGGTACATAACGTTATAAATACACACGTCAGTTGATAAATGTTCTACTCTCTCTGATGCTGAGTTTCAGTATTAAAAAGGGAATCCTCAGTTTTACTAGCTGTCTTTATTCTTATTTTAAATAAATGAATCCTGGATTGCCTTGAGGAGCTGCATAGAATAGTACAAAAGGCATCAGCTTTGGAAATACTCAGACCTGGGTTTTAAACCGTAATGTTTCCACTTTCTCTGTGACCTTAGGCAAATGTTTAACCCATTTGAGCCTCAGGTTTCCTCAACTGTAAAATTAAGGATGATAATACTTACCTCACAGGATACAGTGCCTGGTACTTAAGTGCTCAGTAAATGTTAGTTACCTCCTTTCAGGACAAAGGAATCAACACTTGAGAATCTAATCTTAATTAAGAGGCATAAACAGTTAGTTGTCCAAGTGAATTGGAGGGAGTATACTGTTTGTCTTCCTGGAAGAATATTTCATGAACTGTGCATATGGTAATATATAAGCTGTGAACAGAGGGAAGAGAAGGGGAAAGGGTCTGAGCTTGGCATCTCTGTACTCTTATTTAATAACAAGGATAAAAAAGAGTTTTGATTCAATGGAGGAAACAATACCAAATGGTAAAATGGAAGTACAGAATTCTAAAGGAAAGAGTAAAACCTAGAGTTGGGAAGAGGAGGGGAAACATATCTTCATAATTGAACTATGGGAGAATTCAAAAATAATCATACTACAGTGCACATTGTAATGAGTACTAATAAAGAGAATACAAATGACAGTGGGGGTTTGTGGTAGAGAAGGAGGGGTAGACATATTGAAATTATTTTGATTTAGAAGATTGGGGGTTGGGAAGCTTCTGGAGACTTTCTCCTCACACCCTCTTACCTCCTCTAGCTGGGAGACAAGTTTGCATTTACAGCATATATAATTGATTATCTCCTCAGGTGACTGGCCCCTGAAGATCTGTAACTAACTTGTAAAACAAAAACAATAAAGGAAAATTATTGGCAGTAGGGACCTATAGATATTCATATGTCACTTTTTCTCGAGACAATATTGTCTCTTAATTGTGCCCCGACAGAAAGAAGGTAACACAAAGTTGCCAATGTAGATACTACGTTTTGTGGAATATAAAATATGTAATTAAGGTATTAATTCATGCCCCACTTTTTTATGCCTCACTTTATAACACCATTCTAATATACCTAATTTGAGGGAACAAAAAATTTAATAAACTAAGGCTCATTAGGAAGAATAGTCGTTATATAGCTATTAGTCAATCTAGAGATTTCCTGTGAGCCATTTGATCCATGAAAATAATTTTTACCTAATTTGGACCATTTTTTCAAGTTTTACGTTTATTGACCACACTCAAAATGAAAATTTGCGATAGTAAATTGTTCTATTTGCTGTAATCATTCTTACTTTAATTAAAAAAAAACCTTTGTGGATAGTTTGTCAAAGCCTTGAACTGATACCTTGTGAAAATACATCTAAATGTGTTATTTAGGTACATTAATAATTGCTTACAACAAATTTGAAAGCCAAGAAATTTATAAGAAACCTCTGCTGACAACGTGTCTAGGTACCTAACAATGCTCACTAGAATTCTTATACTTAAAGGAGGTCCAAATTCTGGAACTGTGTTTATTGTTCACTTTTGCCACTTGATCTTTAATGGTATGTAAACATTCTGTAATAAAGTAACACTAATGCTCCTGGAATGCCATGAAAAAATATCATTTTAGTCCATTATGTCATAGGATTATTGCTCATGTACACAGGATGCTAAACATCTGGATATTTGAAAACATTTGAATGTTACAGTATCACATTATATTGCCAATGTGCATGCTCCATTATTTAAGAATCTTCATGGATACATGTATTGCCTGAGGGGGATTGCCCCCAGGCAAGTTCACTCTGGATTCAGTAATAACAACAATGGAATGTTAGGGGTAAAAGGGCTTATACAAAGCTTTATTCTCACGGTGACAGATGCAGTGCTGGAATAACATTTGTCTCTGTGGTGTGTTCACAACCCATCTGCGTCTCTGCCTCTGGGCCTTTCCACCACTGCGACCCCAAGCACCAGGCAGAGCTCGTTATATAGAATCAATAATAGCTCATTGCTAACCCATGTGCAATCAGGTGCCTGCAAGCATTGCATGTACACAGTGGGCAAACATCAGGGCCATGGTAACCTCCATTCTCCCTACACTCCACCCTTCCAGGATTCTCACTTCACAATCTATGTTCCCTCAATCCATGATGGTCCCTCTGTGAGAAAGTTGGAACATTGTAACCAAATTCTCAAAGAACAACAGAGGCTACAACAATGTACAAACAACAACAGAAATAATGATTATAGTTGTCCACAAGCCTGAGGACTCATAACAACAAAAATTATGATAATATTAGTTATTCTCAAGCCTGAGGAGATCGATTGCCACCAAATGGTCATTCCAGCTGTATTCAAACCAGTGCTACTCAGATGAGTTCATGACTCATACTTTCCATAGGAAGCCGGTAGTGGAACTGGTAGGGAGCTTGATGAACACCCAGTAAGGAGCAGTTTTTGCTATGGTGTGCACCCAATCCACAAACACATTAGAGGAGATTAACCTTAAAGGCAATAAGACATGTGTTGTAATGACATGAACATATGCAAATCTTGTTCCTCAGATAGAATGCATGCAAGAGAGTGGTCCTGTGATAGGACTGTGACAGTTAGGGGGTCCTGTCCAGGTCCAGTATACCATATCTTTACCCCTCTCTCTGTGGGGGTTAGTGAGGCATCTATGTATAGTGCTACTGGAGGTGCATGTACTGGCCATAAAGATAAAACAAAACTCCCTGGTAAGATGCTCCTACCTTCTGGCCATTCAGGATATACTACTGTGACTTTTGGGGGCCACTCTGCTGTTATTTCCAGGAATTCACAGGAGGCCAGCCTCCAGGCCTTGTCCCCAAGGTGCCAGGAGAGACAGCCATCATTGGTCCATGTGTTGAAATGTCCAAGGCTGTATCCACTGAATGGAGTCTCCAAGATTTATTGCAGTTGGTGCTGGCAGCAAGATGTTATTCTGGTGGCCAAACCTTGGCTTCAATGATTCCTCATTGGTTTTTACTGATAGTTATATAGGGGAGGCAGCAATGTGTGATACCATGCCTACAGGGCTCAATGCCCCTTTCCAGGGCTTTTCACTCAAACGCTGTAGCATTGGCTATATGTGGACTGACCATCCCTGTAGACAATTAGTGTCTGACTTAAGGCCAGATTTTAACAAACTCCTGTATCACTCTGTCATGTCTGCCACAGTAGGATTTTATGGTACATGAAACTTCCACTTTACCCCTAATTGTTGCACCCATTCTTGTAGTACATGTCTAGTAAAATGGATGCCTTGATCACTCTCAGTTCCCTGCAGTTGGCCATAGGCTGCAAAGAGATGCTCTAGGTCTCTTTTGGTCATGTGCTGATCTGTGCAGTGCTCAGGAAAAGCAACCAGAAGTCCAGTAGCTGTGTCCATACCAGTTATGACATATCAATACCCTTCTGACATAAGCAGAGGCCCAATGTAGTCTATTTGCCACCTAATGAGGGGTATCAGCCCTTAGCTATCATCCCAGATTGCTGAGGGACTCTGTAAGTTCCTTTTAGAGTATACAATGCACTTCTGCTGGGCACTGCTAACTTCTTCAAAGGTCAAAGGCAGGCCCCACTGACAGGCTACAGTTCACATTGTCTTCTGCCCCACATGCAACAAATGTTGATGTAACCATTGGTCCATATCTGAGGCAGGCTTTCCTTCTAGCCAGCATACCTGGGCCAGTGGCAAATAGCCTGTGCTCCTTCCCAGAGTTATGACCATAATCCAATAAGTTGGCAAGTTCATTCAAACTGCTGCCAGAGGCCCCAGCCATAACTGTCTTCAGTCACCTGGACATCCAATTCACAGGGCCTTGATGGGTCTATCACACTCAAAACCTGAACTGCCTTGATTGCCTTCTTGCAGTGACAGAAGCAAATGCACATGTTTCATCCCAGTCCCACCTGACACCCTTTTGTAACCAATGGCATAATTTGTGCCATGTGTGGGATAAATACCCTCCAGTAGCCTAAAAGACCCAAAACCTCTTGCAGTAATGCCACATTTGTCTGTAAGAGAATCATAAGTAGTCATAACATCATACACAGTATTAGATATCCTATTCCCAATGGGATTCGGGCTTGTTTCACTCTGATAACCTTACCCCCATATCCATCTATAACAGCAGGGGTCCTGGGAAACCACTCAGGGTTGCCAAAAATCAGTGAGCATTCAGCTCCTGGGTCCACCAGAGCCAGGACCTATTGCACATTCACTGGGGACCAATGAATTGATATTTCAACATGTGACCTCCAGTCACAACCCAGTTCTCCAAGGCGGGTACCCTTGACCCTCCCCTCATTTGAACTGTATCAACCAATCATCTTCCTGTGAGTATCCAGGTGGGGTCAGCTTATTCTACAGCAGAAAGTCCTGCAAGCAACATGGTACAGACTTGTGGCTTTGTCTCTAGCTCCCATTTCTTTGTCCTCAGTGGCCAAAACCTGCTGCTCCAGCTTCAATTGTTGCCACAGCTCCAGTAAGATTTTATTTGACTGTCCATCCAATTTCTCTCTGTCTGCTCCTGCCTTTATCAAATCAACCCATATCTGGGTCCTTATGACCTTCACGGGGCCCTTTAAACTCTTCCCCTGAGTAGCAGACCACTCTCCCTTCCATGCTTACATTGCTTCAGCCTCTCCCAAACCTGCCAAAGTACAGGTAATCTCATTTATGGGCTGCCCTATATGAGGGGCAAGAATTGTCACCAGGGCCCCAAAGAGGGATGGGGGAGCCATTTGAAGTACCATACCCCTCATCCCCAAAGGTAAACAGCTCCTTCTCTTGGCCATAATTTCCTGGGTTATAAATGGCATATTTTGTGCCCAGATCCCATAACACCTGTTGGAGCTTGGCATATATCTCCCATCTAGCAGGGAAAGATGGTAAATCACCCTGATTGGGCCATACAGTACGAAGTGCAGCCATCAGCCAATTGAATGAGTGGTCCCCTGGGGTCTGCTATGTATTCTGTAAATGCTGCTGCAGGGCAGGATGAGTTGTCAGGTAAGCCAGCTTTCCCATTCTAACCCAAACAAAATAATCCCATCCACCCTGACATCTCAAAGGCTCAGGAGCCAGATCGACATGGGTTCCAAGGGTTTCTACCAAAACTGGGAGCCTAAACCCACCAGTTATGCCTG
>JAVSCE010003166.1:0-30184 GCA_032199065.1 Smutsia gigantea | reverse complement strand
CAAAAGAAGCCCATAGTGTGTGTGTGTGTGTGTGTCACACACATGCACTTGTGTGTTATGAAGCACAGACTATGTTCTACATAGTAAAGAAATACTGCACTACCTTTGAAAGATAAATCACAAAAATCCTAAGGGAGGAAATGACCAAATCGGGAGCAGAGCTGTTGATATTCCTGTGGCCATGAGCTAAGAAGAGGGCTCTGGGGTGCACAAGTCAGCATGCAGGGAGCCCACCTGAGGTGGCCAGGCAGCCGGGGGCATAGATCTTGGGTTAGGGTGACTGTGTTACAATCCTAGCTCCATGCTTACTTGCTGTGTGACCTTCAGCAAGTTAAATAATCTCCCTCTGCATGAGTTTTCTCAACTCTAAAATGAATGCAGGCCTACTGCAGGAGGGAGTTGTGTATTATTATATGTGTATTATTTAATACATACAATGCACTTAAAATAGAGCCTGTCTCTATTTTACTCAGTGTAGGTTATTATTACTTTCTGAAACATTCTGGTTCATTGCTTCCCTATCTATAGCAAGATGTCTATACATCTGTTTCTATAAATCAAAACCACTAGAAGGCATAATAAACACCATTTCTACCAGCTATCATGCGTATGATCAACAGCGTAAGCATTATTAAAATATCACTGGCTTATGACATTGTGCTAGGTGCTACACTCAACACAAATACATGGGTCCTCTAGAAATTCCCAGTACATAAAGAAATGAAAACAACGCTCAGGACATGCATTAAACAAACATGGAAATTAAACATGCTGAGCATTTACAAAACTTGCAAGTGGAACTATTATAAAAAAACTGTCTTCTCATGTACTGCCTTGCCACCACTGTTTCATTCCACACCACCACTCTATTCCGAGCAGAATGATCGGCTATATTCTGTCAGTGACATTAGGTAACAACTAAATTGAGGTAAATACCTGGCACAGTGTGGTCCTTTTTCCTGCTTCACATCTTTAAATTCTGTCTGTCCCCGGCAATAATTGAAACCACCATCCAGATGGAAAAGTGAAGTAAGTAATCCAGCCTTTCTGCCCCCACACTGTGGCTCTGGAACTCACACACAACAAAAATCTGAACCTTACAGGAGATTTAGACAACACAACATCAAGAGAGGTAAGAGGCCTTGGTGCTAAGGAGGAGATGGGCTGGAGGGGGTGGAGTTTATTTTTAAACCACAAACGCAAATTTTAATGAACAAAGGTCTTATTTATAGCACTTATTTTTGTATTGCTACAAAGAGAAAAAGTTTGAAAAGAAATGTCAACAACATGGGTTTTTTAGCAAGCAGCCTAGGTGTGGAAGCTGAAGCCACTGAAGTGCCACTCAGTGTCCAAGGAGGACAGATGTTGCTGCAAACTTGGGGCTGTGGCTGTGTCTGGCCCACAGATGGATGTAGCTGCCTGGTAGGGCACTGCGTCACATGGCATGTGACACATGGTGGCATGGCCGCTGCAGTCTGTGTGGCCCATCATCCCTGGAGACCGTCCTCCTCTCCCCACTGTGCATCTCCATCTGCTTCTTCCACAGACTGCAGGGAAGCCAGTGGCAGGACCTTGGGGACAGCAAACTCCTGAAGGCAGGCCAAGAAAGAAAAATCAGGAAATCGACTATAAGAAAGAAGAGTCTGAATGTAAGGAGAGAACTCAAAAAGGCAGAAAGCCAAGAAGAGAAATTTCCAGAAGAGGGCAGTGGCCATACTGTTAAGGGCCGAGGAGTCAAATAACACGTGGCCTATCCTGGGGTTGGGAAAAGAGAATGCAACAGAAAACTAATGCAACAGATAAGTGCCCTTGTGTATGTTAGTGCCCAGAGTGTGCAGGAATGAGGACCCTTTAAGAGCAGAAAACTCAGGGCAAACCAGACCTCCATGGCCCTAGCTGTCCCTTTTTGATGGCCTGGTTCACCCTGGGCCTAAGGACTCAGATGTTTAGGAAGCTTTGTGTAAGCACAGTGGTTTCTACTACCCATTCCCAGAGGGGTTGTTTTCCTTTAGCTGTAGACAGTAGCTCACACTAACACTTCCCCTGGACCCTGTAATACTTACCTACTGATAAGTTTTGCACAGGTAAGCATGCAAAGGCTCATTAAAGTTAATGGGCTTTTTGCACACCCTCTAGGTTCTCTAATAGACTCTGGAAAGACTGGAAAGTTCTAGCTTATCATTGCTAAGTTTACTATCATTTGCACGGTTCAAGGGGAGGTGCCTGTAGGGAGTTACCAAGGTGTGCATTATCTAAACACGAATAACAGTGCAAACAAGAGGGCAGGTGAGGCTGGTCTCATGCCCACCCTGGGACAGGTGCAGAGGACACGTGGTCATTTACAAAGAGATTCCCAGAGTCACAGAATGCTAGATCTGAACGAGACCTCAGGTATCATATTACATTTAACCAGTAGGGAAATAACAAAATCACAATTGTCCAATGCAGTCCCTCTGCTTAGATAGTGACTTGAACGCTAGGCTCGGCCCGGGCTTTACGTTTGGAGTGAGACATGAAAGTTTCTAGAGGGAGGTTAAAAGATTGTGCTGAATCAAGTGATAACAATAATACCAGAAATAGAACTTGTTCTTTAAACATTAAGAGATTCTATTATAGGCAAGTGAGCAAAAGCCCTTAACCACAGGAGCTACAGTGTTTCCCCACCAACCGTCAATGCCCAGAGGGGAATTTAACGACAAGTGGAAATCACTGAACAGGTGTGCTGTCTACACGGAAGCTTGTCTGCTGTATTTCTGAGTCAAACAGGCTTAAACCTCACTTGCTCAGCACTTCACCCCCTGGCTACCGTCAGCTTTCCCTCTGATTGAGGGAGTCTCCTCTTGTGCAT
The DNA here is from genome assembly GCA_032199065.1 of Smutsia gigantea. Classification (NCBI taxonomy): domain Eukaryota; kingdom Metazoa; phylum Chordata; class Mammalia; order Pholidota; family Manidae; genus Smutsia; species Smutsia gigantea. The sequence goes on along the minus strand of JAVSCE010003166.1, from coordinate 27,336 downwards.
TATTCTTCCAAATCATTCATTACAAATAGGCCATAAGGCAAATATTGACTGATCACTACAGAAAACAAAAGCTTATACCTCTTTTTATTTTTATTTATTTATTTATTTTTAATTTTTTATAATTTATTTTGGTATCATTAGTCTACAATTACAGGTGCAATATTACGGTTATTAAACTACCCCTTCATCAGGTCCCCCCCACCAACCTCATTACAGTCACTGTCCATCAGCATAGTGAGATGCTATGGAGTCACTACTTGTCTTCTCTGAGTTGTACAGCCCTCCCCGTGCCCCCCCAACATTACATCTGCTAATCGTAATGCCCCTTTTTCCCTCTTATCCCTCCCTTCCCGCCCATTTTCCCCAGTCCCTTTCCCTTTGGTAACTATTAGTCCGTTCTTGGGTTCTGTGAGTCTGCTGCTGTTTTGTTCCTTCAGTATTTTTTCTTTGTTCTTATACTCCACATATGAGTGAAATCATTTGATACTTGTCTTTTTCGGCTTGGCTTATTTCACTGAGCATAATACCCTCATGACAGAGCCTTTAATCAAAGATTTTTTTAGAGGTCTAAATAGATTACAGCCCAGATTACCAAACAGACTACTGGTTCCCCCAACCACATGATGATTTGTTCCCTCATGGAATATTAACTGATTCATCAGACATGGCTTCCTCTTACAAGAATCATGTTACTTTGTTGCTCTCTGCAATCAATCACACTTGCTTAAGAGCTCAGTGAGCCTGAACTTAAAAATTATGTGATAATTTGATATACACAAGGTAGATGGATAGATGGAAGGTTATAAAGCCACAAACAAAACAAACACCTCCCCCCTCCCGCCCCACTTCCCACAGTGCTACCATCCAACTAAAGATCAGATCTCATCACCAATACTACTGGAGATAACTCTGTATCTTGGATACCACCTTCCAAACTACCTTTCCCTAGATAACCACCCTTGCTTTTAAACATAGTCTTACCACCTCTGGATATAAGCTAACAATATGTCCCTTAAAAATGCTTGCTGTTGAGTTTTTAAACATGGGCTTTTACTATGTATAGTTTTGGGCAACTCACTTCTACTGGCTATTATATTTTTAAGACACATCCGTATTGTTGCGTGTGGCTCTGGTTTCTTCCTTCTCTCTGTTCTGTGGTCATCCATGGGGTAAATATGCCCCAGTGCGCTTACTGGTTCTCCTGCTCTGGGACATTAAGACTGCTTCCAGTTTTTTGCTATTATGAACACTATTATCATGAACATTCTCAAACAAGTCTCTTGAAAAATTGCAAAAAATTTTCTATAATGTATACCTATAAAATGACTTGTTAAGTCAAAGGGTATATGCATGTTCTGCTTCACCAGATTCGTGGTGGTACCAAATTACATACCCACCAGCAGTATATGAGAGGTCTTGTTTCTTCACAAACATCACTGCCAACACTCTGTATTGTCAGTCGTCTTAATTTTTGCCCATTTAGTGAGAGTAAAATAGTATGTCATTGTGATCCTAATCTACATTTCTCCGATTACTAATGAGGCTGAGCATGTTGTCATGATTTTAGATTGTCTTCTACCTAGCTCCTAATAATTTTAGGAAATTCATTTTGTAGCACTGAATATCAAACTATTATTCATCAGCCCACTTAGGAAGATGAAAAATAAGACACATCAGGAAATGCCAGTAGCTCTGAATCTTTGTGTAGTGGGCATTGCTGTTGACTCTGTAATCATTCAACTCTGACCCACTAAGCTGCAGCCTGTGGCTTGGGGGTCTGAGCTCAGCTCAAAAAGCAAGCAAGCATGATCTAAGGGAATCCCACCTTTCTAGCCAGTAAGTGGTTTAGGAATGGAAATGTAAACCATATTTGTCTAAGTAGATACAAAAAGAGGACTACTGGAGGCTTCTGGAAAAATCCTTCCTTACTCTTACAAGCAGCAACGGGAAGCCAGGATCTATGCAACACTAACCCTGAAAGAGGAAGGAGGTGTGTCCACGTGCAGCAGCCATCCTATGCCCACAAGGAGAAGCAGTCATAGAATGAAGCTGTGCATGCAGAAGACAGAGTAGATAGATGGAAACACACACTGCTGAATGGCCAGATGAGCCATTGCTAACCCACTCTGGCAGCCAATTTATGTAATACAATAAATTTCCTTGTTGCTTAAGGCAATTTGAACGTGCCTTTCTGTTACTTCAATCAAAGGCATCTTAATATAGGTTATATGGTTTAAAAACAAACCAAAACAAATGGGGGAAATGACAGCCTCTTCAACAAGTGGTGTTGGCAAAACTGGACAGCTACATGTAAGAGAATGAAACTGGATCATTGTCTAACCCCATACACAAAAGTAAACTCGAAATGGATCAAAGACCTGAATGTAAGTCATGAAACCATAAATCTCTTAGAAAAAAACATAGGCAAAAGTCTCTTGGACATAAACATGAGCAACTTCTTCATGAACATATCTCCCCAGGCAAGGGAAACAAAAGCAAAAATGAACAAGTGGGACTATATCAAGTTGAAAAGCTTCTGTACAGCAAAGGACACCATCAATAGAACAAAAAGGCATCCTACAGCATGGGAGAATATATTCATAAATGACATATCCGATAAGGGGTTGACATCCAAAATATATACAGAGCTCACATACCTCAACAAACAAAAGCAAATAAGCCAATTAAAAAATGAGCAGAGGAGCTGAACAGACACTTCTCCAAAGAAGAAATTCAGATGGCCACAGGCACATGAAAAGATGCTCCACATCCCTAATCATCAGAGAAATGCAAATTAAAACCACAATGAGAAATGACCTCACACCAGTAAGGATGGCCAACATCCAAAAGACAAACAACAACAAATGTTGGCGAGGATGTGGAGAAAGGGAAACCCTCCTACACTGCTGGTGGGAATGTAAACTAGTTCAACCATTGTGGACAGCAGTATAGAGGTTCCTCAAAAAACTCAAAATAGAAATACCATTTGATGCAGGAATTCCACTTCTGGGAATTTACCCTAAGAATACAGCAGCCCAGTTTGAAAAAGACAGATGCACCCCTATGTTTATCACAGCATTATTTACAATAGCCAAGAAATGGAAGCAAGTAATTGCCCATCAGTAGATGAATGGATAAAGTAGATGTGGTACATATACACAATGGAATATTATTCAGCCATAAGAAGAAAACAAATCCTACCATTTGCAACAACATGGATGGATCTAGAGGGTATTATGCTCAGTGAAATAAGCCAAGCAGAAAAAGACAAGTATCAAATGATTTCACTCATCTGTGGAGTATAAGAACAAAGAAAAAAACTGAAGGAACAAAACAGCAGCAGACTCACAGAACCCAAGAATGGACTAACAGTTACCAAAGAGAAAGGGACTGGGGAGGATGGGTGGGAAGGGAGGGATAGGGGGAAAAACGGGGCATTATGATTAGCAGACATAATTTGGGGGGGGGGCTCAGGGAGGGCTGTACAACATAGAGAAGACAAGTAATGATTCTATAGCATCTTACTATGCTGATGGACAGTGACTGTAATAGGGTATGTGGTGGGGACTGGATGATGGGGGAGTCTAGTAAACATAATGTTGCTCATGTAATTGTAGATTAATGATACCAAAATAAAAAAGAAATAAAAAGAAATAAAAAACCAAAACAAAGAAACCTAAGAGCCATGAACTGCTTTCTTGTAACAAAGAAACTGACCCATTCCTGACACCTGCAGAGAGTGGGGCCAAGAGCAAAAGGTGGAAGCTTGTGGATGAACCTGTGATCCCCTTACTGTCACCATGTTAGTGGATGGATGAGTGATGAGAGGTGGGGGTCAGGTAGCAGGGATAATATTCAGAAATCTGGGATTGCTGAGCACAAATTTATTACCAACTCAGGCTCTGAACCCCCTAAATCATTCAGAAGAGTCGTTACTAAATTCCACTCAAGGTATTGCCTCAACCAGCTGACTAATGCCACCAAAGTCTGATTGCTAGCCTATCTACTCTCTCCTATATGGAACAGTCAGCTCATATTCAGGCATGGGGCATTTGCTTATATAGAACTGTCTCCTTCCTGATTCATATAATTACCTTCTTGGTCTTGCCTTCTAGAGTGTATGATCCTAATGGAAAGTGTTATGCTGTCTTCCAACATTGGTTCCTGCTGGTAACTCCTGGGGGCCCCCTGGAGGGCTGCATCTGAATCTCAATTTCTTTCTTTGTTAAAAAAAGTGTTGCAAAACTGCTGGATGGATTATAACAACACATACTAAGTGGTTAATAAATGGCAGCCACTATTGCTAAGAAGTGATGTTGAATAAGTGCATGAATGCTCAATGTTCATGGTGGCCAGCGGTGGTCAAAGCTGAGTTTTAGCCTCAGACTCCTTTGCAGCCCAGACCAGACTTAGGTCCTAAAGATTTTGGAAAATTTTCTTCTTTGGGAGAAGTAAAACATCGAATTATATTCTTATCAGCAAAGGAGAATCTGAGCAACTAATGTGTCAGTGGAAGAACAAAAAGTTATCAAATTGGAGTTATCATAAAGCCCACCACTGACCCTTTCTACAGGCAAAGCTACCAGCTCCAGGAGCGAGTAAAACCCTTAATCTTCACACGAGGAAGCCAGTCACCTGGGTGCTGGTCTTGTCTTTGCCTTTCAAAATAAAACAATATTAGCTTTAGAAATGAAGGAGCACTCTGAACACAAATGCTCTCTTTAATAACTCTGTGTGTTCATAATTAAAAAACAAGAGGTGACACGGTTTTAATATGAAGGTTTAAATTTCAGTGCAATGAGATACATAATCACAGGCTATAAATGTAAACTTAAGGAACAAGAAAATATTCAATGATACAAGCTAATTTAGAGTACAGCAGACTCCTGGGATGACATCTTATTCAGAAAAAGATCACAAAATTGTTGACACCAAAAAAAATCATGCTATTTCAAGTTTGCGTAATTGTTTTACAAAGTATCCTAAAGCAATACACAGTTGTCTCAGAAAAATTTGGAAACCATATAAAGTATGTTGAACTTATTTTTTTGCAGGGGAAATATCTGATAAACAGCCTTAGAGGAAGGAAGGAATAATAACAGAACAAAAAGCAAGGAAACAGGAAACCCAAAATGCATCCACCCAACACTGAGTATTGTTTCTACAAGAAAATTATTTAAAATTTCAAATGCCAGAACTGAGGAGCAAAAAATCTGAATGTTCATTATTTGCCTCCTTTTTGCCATTAACTGTCCTGATTCTGTCTAGGATTTTTATCCTGTAGAAGGAACTGTAAATTAAACCCAATCTTTCTAATAAACTAAATAATGAACTTTGTAATGAGCCACAATAACAGGTCTCTTCCTGGAAATTTCCATTTACTTTATTTTCCTAAGGAACAACTGCTGTGGTTTTGAAAGGTTACTAAGGAAAGGTTTAAAAAAACGGTGATGCAAAGCAAGCAAAATCTTAACTATATCCTTCACCAAAAACTTATCACATTTAAGATCTAAACTTTTATTTGAAATTATGAAAGCCATTTAAGGCTTTGATCATTCTTCAGCTTTGTGAAGGGGCCATGGACTCAGCTGTTATGGGTGGCATTCACTCTGGAGGGATGGGTGGGGGTAGAGGGTTAGTGACTGTGGCCTGGAGACATCTCTACCTGGAGAATGAGAGCAGATTTGTTCCCCTGAAAACCACACACCAAATCCATCCAGCATCAAATTACACCACCATCAAAATCTTCCTTATTCCAATTGCTTCCTAGGTCCTCCATCACTGGCCTCAGCCAGAATCTCTCATCTGGAATATCAACAGTAACTTTTGCATTTCCTCATTTTCTCTCATTCTCCCCTATACTCTCCATATAGCTGCTAGAGTGGTTATTTTAAAGCGACTGCCTATTATACTAAGAACAAAATTTAATATCCTCACCATGGCTTATAAGACCCTGTCTAATCTGGCCCCTAGTTATCTCTCTGACCTCATCTTCTAGCACTTTCCCTTTTGGTCAGGGCACTCCAGTCACAGGGAACTTACCATGCCTCAAATATGCCAATTTCATCCTACTTCAGGGCCTTTGCATGAGCTGTTCCCTCTCCCAACAATGCCTTTCCCCCAGATATTCAAATGTCACAATCCCTCACTTCTTTCATTCTTCTGCTCAATGTCCCCTCTTTCTATCTGAAACAGCCAATCTCCCCAAGTCACAATTTAGCACCTTACCCTTCTTAATCTATCTTCTCACTGTCACAATTATCATGTGATATTCCATTACACATGTATTTGTGGATTTGCTTGTTGCCTGTTACCCCTGCCAGAATATACACTGATATAAGGCAGGGAATTTTGCTTGTTCATTGTTGGAACAATGTCCTAGAATACAACCCAATCCTCACTAAATATTTGTTGAATGAATGAATGAATGAATTTATTGGTCTCCTAAAGCTGCAGACCTAAGAGCTACAAAATTCAAACAAATTTCTTAAATATTATATTATACCATAATTATAAGCAGGTGGTCCCCTGTATGCTTAGGATGATCCAAAAAGCAAAACAATATATCATGTGACATGGCACACAGCCTTCATGCCACTGTCACCTGGTAAGACTTCCTTAAAGACATCCTTAGGGAAAGTCAGTCACTAAACCCTCTTAGTGAGGTGGGTCTCAACTGATGAGTTCAGACCAATGGCAAAGGACATCAGAGCAGTGCTCACACACCGAAAGTCTTCTCTGATCACCAGTGGAAGTTTAGCAAGTTTACAAGAATTTTATGAGCTATGGAAGGCAAATGGGATTAAAACTGGGCAGGTTGTCAGCATTTCCGGCTTTTTTTCTCAAGTCTTCAGAACTGAATACATCATCTAACCACAAACAAAAACAATGTCAAATACAGTTCCATTTTACCAGAGCTATTAAGAACCCATATGAATCAAATTAATAAAGCATATGGGGTCAAAATGTGCTCAGCTATCTATGCATGACAGCACTGAAGTAAAGGGAAGTAAATACAGATAAAAGCAACAGGTAGCTTTAATTTATTAATGAAGTCCCACGTTTAAGTTAACAGATATTTTGGAACTACACTATCACCTTTACCTGAATTTGCTATTTTTTATTTTAATTTTATTATAATTTTTATATGCAAAAGAAATAGTAGGGCAAGAGGAAGGATGAATTAAGTACTGACACCTGTTTCAGTAAGATTCTTTTTCTCTCTGCTCAATGTGACAGACATCTGCTAAGAGATTCCAGAGATGATGTGCCTTAAAGACCTTCCATAATAAAAATAATAATAATCTGAGAGAGGATTCAAGATGGCGGCATAAGAGGTGAGACGGAGAACTCCCAAAACCACAAATAGTACAAAAATATAGTTAATTAATAAAACAACCATAAAACAGCCACAAGAAAGAAGGCTGAACCAGACTGCATACAGACCTCAGGAACAGAGCAGACCTCACGAAACGGTAATGTACCAAAGCCTTAAACTGGTGGTACCCAGGCCCTTTCCCCACCTCAGCTCACCAGCGGGAGGAAGAGAAACAGAGCGGGGAGGGGGTAGAAGCTTGGGACTGCTGAACACCCAGCCCTGGAGATCTGCTTTGTGAGCAGAAACCTTTATTGGGTGGTGCTCTGGACGTTGGGGAGCTCAGACAGGTGGAGTGCTTGAGAGCCTGACATTCCGGCCGTTTGTGGAGGAGGGGATCCACATCCGGCCGTTAGCTGTCAGAGGAAAGGCAGGTGGTCTGAGAGGCCTCCTAGCAGCCAGAGGGCTGCTGAAGGGGCGGTTTGCATGGAGCTTGCTGCACAGGAGAAGGGAGAGCTGGACAAGGTTGTCTGGGTGCACTCTGCCCAGTTGGTTAGGAACTTTGAGGGACTTCAAGTGCTCCATCGCCCTAGATACCTACTCACCTCCGAGACCCCCACTGTGACATGCAGCCTGTTGCACCTTCCTCCTAGCCTGCTGACACCGGTTTGCAAACTGGCAATCACTGTGCTGGCATCAGGCCAGCCAGAGGGAGGCCACGACTACAACAGCTAGAGACGCAAAGCACAGAGGCTTACACCTGTGTGCTTGGCCCACTGGCTCTGAGACTGGAGACAGGCAACGCAGATGGGAATCAGACAACAGATCTTTCCTCCCCCCAGGCACCAGCTATGCTCCCCTATGACCCCCAACCTCACTCTAGGGGCTGAGCAGCTCCAGAGACTGGAGTTTCTGTGCACTAGTGGGCACCACACAGAAATATGAAATGACAAAAGAACATGGTTCAGACCAAAATCTCACAAACCCCAGAAAGAGGGCCAAATGAAACTGAACTCACCAATATTCTTGAAAGAGAGTTCAAAATAAAAATTATAAATATGCCTATGGAGGTACAGAAAAATATTCAAGAACTCAAGAATGAATTTAAGTAGGAGATTCAATCATTAAGAAATTCCATATCTGAAATGAAACATAAAATGGAGGGACTTAAAAGCAGATTAGATGTACTAGAAGAGGCAGTAAAAGGAATAGAAATTAGAGAAGAGGAATACAAAGAAGGTGAAGCACAGAGAGAAAAGAGAATCTCTAAGAATGAAAGAATATTGAGAGAACTGTATGACCAATGCCAAATGAAACAATATTCGCATAACAGGGGTATCAGAAAAAGAAGAAGAGAGAAAAAGGGATAGAAAGTGTTATTGAGGTGGTAATTGCCGAAAACATCCCCAATCTGGGGAAGGAGATAGTCTCTCAAGCCATGGAGGTGCACAGATCTCCCAATACAAGGGACCCAAGGAAGACAACATCAAGACATATAATAAATAAAATGGCAAAGATCAAGAATAAAGACGGATTTTTAAAAGCAGCTAGAGAGAGAAAAATGATCACGTACAAAGGAAAACCCATCAGGCTATCATCAGACTTTTCAACAGAAACCTAACAGTCCAGAAGGGAGTGGCATGATATATTTAATGCAATGAGGCAGAAGGGCCTTGAACCAAGAATACTCTACCCAGCAAGGTTATCATTTAAATTTGAAGGAGGGATTAAACAATTTTTAGATAAGCAAAAGCTGAGAGAATTTACCTCCCCAAAACCACCTCTACAGTGCATTTTGGAGGAATTCCTACAGATGGAAGTATTCCTAAAGCTAAACAGATGTCACCCAAGGGATAGACAAAGAGTACAGAATATCATTCATAACATACAAAGAATGGAGGAGGAAGAAAAAGGAGGGAAAAAAAAGAACCTTTAGGTTGTGTTTGTAATAGCATACAAAGTGAGTTAAATTAGACTGTTACATAGTAAGGGTCTTGAACCTTTGGTAACCACAAATCTAAGGCCTGCAATGGCAATAAGTACATACCTATCGATAATGACCCTAAATGTAAATGGTCTGAATGCACCAATCAAAAGATATACAGTTACTGAATGGATAAAAAAACAAGACCGATCTATATGCTGCCTACAAGAGACTCACTTCAAACCCAAAGGCATACACTGCCTGAAAGTAAAGGGATGGAAAAAGATATTTCATGTAACTAATAGTGAGAAAAAAGCAGGAGTTGCACTACTTGTATCAGACAAAATAGACTTCAAAACAAAGACAGTCACAAGAGACAAAAAAGGACAATAAATAAAGACAAAAGGGTCAGTCCAACAAGAGGATATAACTATTATAAATATCTATGCACCCAACACAGGATCACCTACATATTTGAAACAAATACTAACAGAATTAAAGGGGGAAATAGAATGCAACGCATTCATTTTAGGAGACTTCAACACACCGCTCACTCCAAAGGATGGATCAACCAGATAGAAAATAAATAAAGAGACAGAGGCACTGAACAACATATTAGAACAGATGGACCTAACGGACATCTACAGAACACTCCATCCAAAAGCAACAGGATACACATTCTTCTCAAGTGCACATGGAACATTTTCAAGAATAGATCATATACTAGGCCACAAAAAGAACCGCAGTAAATTCAAAAAGATTGAAATTGTACCAACCAGCTTCTCAGATCACAAAGGTATGAAACTAGAAATAAATTCACAAAGACAATGAAAAAGCCCACAAACACATGGAGGCTTAATAACATGCTCCTAAATAATCAATGCATAAATGACCAAATAAAAAACAGAGATCAAGCAATATATGGAGACAAATGACAACAATAATTCAACATAATCTGCGGGACGCAGCAAAGGCTGTGCTAAGAGGGAAATATATTGCAATACAGGCCTACCTCGGGAAAGGAGAACAATCCCAAATGAATAGTCTAAACTCACAATTAATGAAACTAGAAAAGGAAGAACAAATGAGGCCCAAAGTCAGGAGAAGGAAGGACATAATAAAGATTAAAGCAGAAATAAATAAAATTGAGAGGAATAAAACAACAGAAAGAATCAATGAAAGCAGGAGCTGGTTCTTTGAGAAAATAAACAAAATAGGTAAACCCCTAGCCAAACTTACCAAGAAGAAAAGAGAGTCTACACACCTAAACAGAATCAGAAATGAGAAAGGAAAAATCACTACGGACACCACAGAAATACAAAGAAGTATGAGAGAATACTATGAAAAATTATATGGTAACAAACTGGATAACCTAGAAGAAATGGACAACTTTCTAGAAAAATACAACCTTCCAAGGCTGACCCAGGAAGAAACAGAAAATCTGAATAGACCAATTACCAGCAAAGAAACTGAACTGGTAATCAAAAAACTCCTAAGAACAAAGCACCTGGACCATACAGTTTCACTGCTGAATTTTATCAAACATTTAGTGAAGACCTAATACCCATCCTCCTTAAAGTTTTCCAAAAAGTAGAAGAGGAAGGAATACTCCCAAACTCATTCTACGAGACCAACATCACTCGAATACCAAAACCATGCAAAGACACCACAAAAAAAGAAAATTACAGACCAATATCCCTATGAACATAGATGCAAAAATACTCAACAAAAAACTAGCAAACCGAATTCAAAAATACATCAAAAAGATCATTCATCATGATCAAGTGGGATCCATCCCAGGGATGCAAGGATGGTGCAACATTTGAAAATCCATCAACATCATCCACCACATCAACAAAAAGAAGGACAAAACCATATGATTATCGCCATAGATGCTGAAAAGGCATTCGACAAAATTCAACATCCATTCCTGATTAAAACTCCCAACAAAATGGTTATAGAGGGCAAGTAACTCAACATAATAAAGGCCATATATGACAAACCCACAGCCAATATTATACTTAACAGCAAGAAGCTGAAAGCTTTTCCTTTAAGATGGGGAACAAGACAAGGATGCCAACTCTCCCCACTTTTATTAAACATAGTTCTGGAGGTCCTAGCCACGGCAATCAGACAACATAAAGAAATAAAAGGCATCCAGATTGGCAAGGAAGAACTCAAACTTTCCCTAGTTGCAGATGACATGATATTGTACATAAAAACCCTAAGGAATCCACTCCAAAACTACTAGATCTGATATCTGAATCCAGCAAAGTGGTGGGATACAAAATTAATACACAGAAATCTGTTGCATTCCTATACACCAACGATGAACTAGGAAAAAGAGAAATCAGGAAAACAATTCCATTCACAATCACATCAAAAAGAATAAAATACCTAGAAATAAACCTAATGAAGGAAGTGAAAGACCTATACTACAAGACACTCTTAAGAGAAATTAAAGAGGACACTAATAAATGGAAATTCATCCCATGCTCTTGGCTAGGAAGAATTAATATCATCAAAATGGCCATCCTGCCTAAAGCAAATCTACAGATTCAATGCAATTCCTATCAAAATACTTATAACATTCTTCAACGAGCTAGAGCAAATAGTTCTAAAGTTCATATGGAACCACAAAGGACCCCACATAGCCAAGGCAATCCAGAGAAGGAAGAATAAAGCAGGGGAAATTATGCTCCCTGACTTCAAGCTCTACTACAAAGCCACAGTAATCAAGACAATTTGGTACTGGCACAAGAACAGACACATAGACCAGTAGAACAGAATAGAGACTCCAGATATAAACCCAAACATATAAATTAATATACGATAAAGGAGCCATGGATATACAATGGGGAAATGACAGCCTCTTCAACAGCCGGTGTTGGCAAAACTGGACCGCTACATGCAAGAGAATGAAACTGGATTACAGTCTACCCCATACACAAAAGTAAACTCAAAATGGATCAAAGACCTGAATGTGAGTCATGAAACCATAAAACTCTTAGAAAAAAATATAGGCAAAAATCTCTTGGACATAAATATGAGCAACTTCTTTATGAACATATCTTCCCAGGCAAGGGAAACAAAAGCAAAAATGAACAAATGGGACTATATTAAACTAAAAAGCTTCTGTACAGCAAAGGATACCATCAGTAGAACAAAAAGACATCCTACAATATGGGAGAATATATTCATAAATGACATAACCAATAAGGGGTTGAGAATCAAATTATATAAAGAGCTCATGCACCTTAACAAACAAAAAGCAAATAAGTCAATTAAAAAATGGGCAGAGGAGCTGAACAGACACTTCTCCAAAGAAGAAATTCAGATGGCTAACAGGCACATGAAAAGATGCTCCACATCGCTAATCATCAGAGAAATGCAGATTAAAACCACAATGAGATATCACCTCACACCAGTAAGGATGGCCAACATCCAAAACACAAACAACGACAAATGTTGGCGAGGATGTGGAGAAAAGGGAACCCTCCTACACTGCTGGTGGGAATGTAAACTAGCTCAACCATTGTGGAAAGCAGTATGGAGGTTCCTCAAAAACTCAAAATAGAAATACCATTTGACCCAGGAATCCCACTCCTAGGAATTTACCCTAAGAATACAGCAGCCCAGTTTGAAAAAGACATATGCACCCCTATGTTTATCGCAGCACTATTTACATAGCCAAGAAATGGAAGCAACCTAAGTGCCCATCAGTAAATGAATGGATAAAGAAGATGTGGTACATATACACAATGGAATATTATTCAGCCATAAGAAGAAAACAAATCCTACCATGTGCAACAACATGGATGGATCTAGAGGGTATTATGCTCAGTGAAATAAGACAGGCAGAGAAAGACAAGTATCAAATGATTTCACTCATCTGTGGAGTATAAGAACAAAGAAAAAACTGAAGGAACAAAACAGCAGCTGACTCACAGAACCCAAGAATGGACTAACAGTTACCAAAGGGAAAGGAACTGGGGACGATGGGTGGGAAGGGAGGGATAAGGTGGAAAAAGGGGCATTACGATTAGCACACATAGTGTAGCGGGGGGGTTGCGGGAGAAACAGGAAAGGCAGTATTTACAGAGAAGACAAGTAGTGATTCTATAGCATCTTACTACGCTGAAGGACCGTGACTGTAATGGGGTACGTGGGGGGACTTGATAATAGGGGGTCTAGTAACCATAATGTTGTTCAAGTAATTGTACATTAATGATACCAAAAAGGAAAAAGAATAATAATAAGAATCTGTGCAATGATGGTATCTATATTGGTAGTTTTCGGTACCAAACCCCTTAAGTCACTCTGATTTGGACTTGACCCCAAATGTTCGCTGGAAGAGGCATAATAACTCCCCATATCAGCCATATTAATCAATATGCTCCCCAATTCACACTTTCCCACTTCTGCTCATGTCCGTTCTTCCAGTACACCCTCCTCAGCTACAAATGTCCGCTATCAAATATATACCCACTGTAGAGACTACATTCAATCCTTGCCTCTTCAGGTCTACACCAGCATCTCACTTCTCAGAGCAATTTATTGCTAATAGTACTTCTCCATTCATAGTGCATGTTATAGTTTTCAAAATATTTTCACATAACTAGTTCAGAAGATAAGACAAATAGTGTTATTCCAGGATATAGATGAAGAAAAGGGGAGTGTTCAGCTTTAAGCGATCTACAGAAGGCCCTGCTGCCTTCTATCGTCCCTGCTGTCTTCAAGGATGCCAGGATAATGGCTTTCTCTCTGATTAGGTTACAGGCTTTCTCATAGTGCAGGCCACATGGTAATCACTTAAAAATGTTGGCTCACTGGGATGGTAGAAAGAGCCGTGGAAAATTAGATTCCGGTTCTGTCTTCAGTTGTATGACTGGCAGCTAGTCACTGAGATTTGGATTTTTCATCTGCTGAAATTCAGGAGTTGGTTTGAAAGCTGGTATTAACTCTGTGAACCCATGATTCATGAACAGTATGCTCACAGACGTCATTTCTTCTCAGCTGATGCCTTCTGGAAGTGCCGTCATGAGATATTCACAAGTGAAGTCAAATCCCCAAATTCAAGAACTCCTGTGATAGAGGTTCTGGGCTGCCGTGGGTCCATTGGAACCTAATCCTATAGCTCCTTTCTCATGGGATTCACCCTGCACAACACACATTACACACAAAATCCTGACCACACTCCAAATGTGTCATTAGGTCCATTATTACTCAGTATAGACCCTGGCTCTTAGGGACTACTCTCAGGATAGTAAGAACTCTTCATCTGGATCTATGAATGCCAAAATTCCATCATCTTTTAAAATCTGTGCCTTTCAAGCTCTCTGAACCACTGAGCTCTCAAACTACTGAAATTCTAAATAACCCATAAAAACTCCACCCTTTCCAATTCCTGAAGTTAATTGTGTTGGCGATGGAACCCACAACCGTTCATAAAATGGAAATTCCTTCCCACTTTTCTCATTACAGTCATTATCATCACTTCCCAATGTAAGGAGTAATCCTGAAGTTCAAAAACATGACGTCATTTTGTATTTCGCCCTTAGTCTCCTTCCTTATCCAGCTCTGCTCTGGGCAGACTCTTGAATCCTTCCCATCCCCTTCCCCCTGGCCTCCAGCCTCCCAGGCCCCTGGTGCCTGGTCTCCATGACATCACAGGCTTACAGCAACTCTCTGCCCCTCCCGCACCATTCTGCTCACAGACAGAATAACCTCAGGATCTCTGCTTTGCTACGACGCCCAACCTCTACACCCACAGAAGGTCTTATGTTGCTATATTCACAAGAAGGGCAGATAAGAAGAAGAGGTAAAAGAGGAAGTGGTGAAGGAAATCAAGAGCTGGTTTCTGTGACTGTGTGAAAGGAAGCCCTTTGAAGCCATTACGCAAATCAGCATATGCAGTAGTTTCTAGGGCTGCCATCACGCGTACCACAAAGCAGGTGACTTAAAACAACAGCCATTGATTGCCTGAGGCCAGAGGTCTGAAAATAAGGGCTTGGCAGGGCCACATTCCCTATGGAAGTTGTAGGAAAAAGCCTCCCTTTCCTCTTCTAGCTGCTGGTGTTGCTGAGAACTGTTGGGGCTGCCTGGCTTGTAGAGGCATCTCTCCAGTCACATGGCCATCTTCTCCCTGTGTCTTGGCCCATTCAAGCTTCTATAACAAAATACCACCAATGGAGGGGCTTATAAACAACAGGGATTTCTTTCTTAAAGTTCCGTAAGCTGGGAAATCCAAGATCAAGTTGCCAGCATGGGCACCTTCTGGTGAGGACCCACTTCCTCGTTCATAGCTGACATCCTGTGTCCCCACACAGTGGAAGGGACTAGGGGTTTCTCTGCAGCCTCTTTTATAAGGGCACTAATCCCCTTCACAAGGGTAACACCCTCATGACCTACACCCCTCCCCGAGGCCCCTTCTAATAATACCATCACATTGGGCATTAGGATTTCAACATATGATTTGGGGGTGGGTGTAAGATTCAGAGCAGAGCATCCTGTAGGCTTTCACATGGTCTTCCCCCTGTGTGTGTGTATGACTGTGTCCAAATTTCCCCCTAAGAACATTTTAACTTTATTACCTCTGTGAAAACCCTATCTTCAAATAAAATCATGTTCTGAGGGTTAGGACTTGTACATACCTTTTGTGGGGGGGATACAAAGTAACCTTAACAGGATGGGAGGGGTGACCCACTCTCCAGTGCAGGCGTGCACCAGCCCTCGATGGACCTCTTCCACCAAAATACTGTATGAACCACACAAGACGTACTTCTCAAGGCCCTAGAGAGAGTTCAGGGTGAACCGACGTGGCCACTGTGCTTGACCTGATATTTCCTTCCTCAAAACTACACTGGGGAGAGGCAGCTGCTGTACCAGGGTTGTGCAGTACTGTTCTGATATTCTTGTTCCAAGGAAGGATATTGCCTTGTCGGGACAGCAGGTACTCCTGGCCATGAAAGGTGTGGAATTGGTACAATGTATATAAAGAAATGTGCGTATGAGCTAGAGGACCACAAATGCTTTTTGATGCGTTCTTATCTTTGCCCCTGTGGGAGTGTTTCTGGTGCTTTCTAACTGGAGCAGGCCACGCTGACCATGCCAGTTCTAATGGAACAGGCCTCCTGGTGTTTTGGGGGCCTCTTCCCTTTCACAGGTGCTCTCTGTTGTCAGTGGGAACATTTAAAACATCCTCCACCCACAGGCTGCCTGACTGGTGGGGAACCATTAAAATGGCATTCTTTTATCCTTTACTGAAAGACAGAAAAAAGAGAGAGAGAGAGGCAAGAAGAAAGCCCCCACCTTGTTCTGCCTTCTCAAAGTGCATCTTTTTACTGGCATAAGAATATTAGAGATGTTAAATCATAAGAATGTGAGTTATTTTATTTGCTGAGTTCATGCAAGTTTGCTGAATAATGCTGACAAGTGTAATTTGTTCTTAAAATACATTTTGTATCTAAACATTCAGTAAACACATATTGTTCACCCACCCGCCATACTCAAACAAAATAGAAGTGAGGCCACTTCTGCACTGCTGCATTCCCTATAGAAAGTTTGTAACAATAAGGCAAACCTAAGAGCTGGCCCTAAATAAAACACTTTTAAAGGTTCTCTGACCCCTTCTTTAAAAAAAAGAATGAAAAGAAACATTAGATTATACTTGTCTAAGGCCATTCCAGAGTTCCACACTTAGCAACTATGTACAAAATGTTGACACACTGCGAGCATGTCTACAAAAGCGACTGTTGAGAACTTGAGCACTTTAAATGTAATTCAAGATGTATTTTGAGATTTAGAATAAGAAAATGTACCAGTTTAGCTTGTAATAATTAGGTATACTTTTGAATACATGGCCCAAAATGAATAATAAGGATTCAAGATTCTCTTTTATTCATATTTTAGGCTGAAACCTTTTGTTTCTTGCCTAGTGAACGCACTGCTTTAAAATGATAGGATGATGTTTTTCAGAAAAGTTTGCTTAGTTGAGCAATCCATAAGCCTATCCATTACCTGACATACTAGAGGCTACGTGTCTGTCCACCTTCAAAGCTCTTATGTAGAAATCTAGTGCCCAGTGGTACTGGGAGGTGGGGCCTTTGGGAGGTGATGAGCTCATGGGGGCAGAGCTCTCAGGCGTGGGACTAGTGCCTTGTAAGGGAAGCCCCACAGAGCTTCCTCGCCCCTTCAACCACTTGAGGACACAGTGAGGAGACAGCTGCCTATGAACCAGGAAGTGGGCACTACCAGACACCAAATCTGCTGGCACCTTGATCTTGGAGTTCCAACCTGCAGAGCTGTGAGAACAGTATAGCAGCCTAACAGACTAAGCCACAGCACAATGAGGACCTTGCTGGAATCAGCACCTGGGAGGGGCTTCCTGTCCAGCCTGTGTGGCCCCAGAGCCTTCACGCTGCCTGCAGCCCCCACGGCAGACCACCAGGCACTGAGTCAGAGGAGAGCTCCACGCAACACCGTGTGCTGAGCACCCACCACGGCCAAGCGCGGAAGCAGGGGTCCGTGGCCCAGAGGTGATGCAGACGCATTCCTGTCCTGGGAGGCTCGCCGTTTAGCGAACACACTGCTGACATCTACAGCCTCGGATGTGCACACTCGACCCGAGCTGCTCTGTGCGGGGCCTCACCTCGCCTCCCCTCAGAGCCTGGCTGCTCACCATCTTGTCCCATTCCCTCCTTAGCCTTCGGGTCCTGCATTGTCAACATTTCTCCTCTGTTATCCTATCTCTTCTCAACCACTTCCCTGGTTCTGTGACCTCAGCAGCCCCTGACCTGGTTCAGCTGAATCCCCCATCCTGGGGTTCCATGGACCCCATTCCCTCTCCCTTGGGACTGGTCCCGGCAGCAGAAAACTCAAGATCTGGGCAAGGTTCAGCCTTCAGACTGAATTTCTTTCACTAATGCCGTGTGGGTTGTTATTCCCCTGCTCAAAAACTCCAACTGCTCCCCATGGCCACATAGGCCTGGCCTCCTTGCCTTTCCTCTTGCCAGGACCGCCCCTTAACTAAGGTACAGTAAGTAACCCGCACCTCTCAGCATTTCCCCCAAATGCTTTGTACTGTCCTCCTTCAACACCTTTATGAATCCCGTTCTTTCCTGCCTCCTCCTCCTGATCAAATCCTGTGTCCCCCCACAGGGCACGTCCACCCTGCCTCCTTCCCTCAACACCTTGGGGTACATATATCATAAACATCAGTTATGCAAATAAAACAAGAAGCACAGAAAGCTTGTATTCTAGCCCAATTTTAAACTGCCTTAAAAAATGCATAGTTACACAGGACAACAAAATTAGAGCTTATTTGGATGCTCCAAAACATGTAAGTTTGCAGCTTTTCAGTGCTTGGCAACAAATCCCCAAACAGAAGCTTTGAGGGGAGGAGTTTACAAAAACTCTCAGTCTCCTTGGGGAACACTTTTCTGCATTCATTTTAAAAGGAAACAAAGCCAAAGAGGTACTCTAGGAGGCCCTAGCCCCATTTAATAGTGGTAGCACAGCTGCAAAGAAATGCTACAATAACAATCTCAAGTTACATTATTTCTATGAAAACATGACAGGGAACATATAGTCTTTCTGGCCAAGAAGATAAGAAGAAACTTTCAAGTTGTCCATGAGCAGTTCATAACTTGCCTATTGGTTTGGGTCCCTGGTATTATTTAAATGTAGGATATATATTCAGGATATGAAATAGATTTGAGATTATGCATTCAGAAAATGAAATGGATTTGAGAACTCACAGCCCACAAAATGCAATTTAACATTTTCTTTCTTCAAATTTATTAGATTTTTAAAAGTTACTTCTTTTTAAACTGCCTTAATGAAACAAAGTGAACTGCATTGGAATGAAAGAATTTATGAGAATGGGTGTTCTCAAAAGGGCCACAATCTACAAGAGGAGTAGGTTACGTTTCTCTATGAACATGTCTCCTGTCTTGCACCTCTTGCATGGAGTTAGAGAGAACATCAGCAGCCCTGTAGATGGCTGGTCCACATGCTGCTTCTCCAAACTGAGGTCATCATCTTTCACACGGAAATAAAAGAAAATGCCCCACCTACCCCTCCCTCCAGATTGAGATTCAGATGAGATGGATCCATATTATTGTTGTCACTGCCATCAGGATGTCTAGACAGCAGGCCTGCAGAGTCCCCAGGGAGGGTGGGGACAGAGGAGGGGTCAGTTGGGCACAGGAGAGGTTAGGGTGAGACAGTCATCTAAGAAAAGTCAGTCAGCTCCCACTTGTGTCAAACAGTTTACAGGCAGGGCCCAGCACTTCACAGTCAAATAGCATGAGGGTGACTGCCCACAGACTCTGGCCTCAGCCTTGCAAAAATGTAGGGCCTTTGAGCTACCTTAGAGATGATCAAGTCTAACCGACTCATTTTAGAGCTGAAGCAATCAAGGAACTATCCAAGTCCCTCAGGAGTCAGTGTCCAAGCCAGGATGCTGCAGGGCTCCTGCAGGGGCATAATATTTTTTTGCAAATAAGGGCATTCAAAACCATGTAAAAACACTCCTCAGTTCTGCTCTTTCTGGGAATTAGAGTTTTGATACCTGATATGGTGCTGCAGTTGGCTGACAATTAGAACCAAGGACTAAGTTTGACTAGAAGTCATGAGAGAAACAGTGTCCATGGACAGCTTTCAGAAGATGCCCAGCTTGAGGACAGGGCACATCACTCATGTGTGTTGGTCTAGGGCCCAGATTAGATGCTGGGACCTGGAGCTGGAGACACCACATAGCCACCTCCTAGGTGAGCTTTCACCACCCCGAATGCCCAAGACTCACAGGACAGCTTCACTGAGCTGGAAGTGAAGTTCCCTCACAAGTCCATGAATTTCCAGGGCCAGACCACACAGAACCTTGGCTGACATGGTCTGTGGCCTCCAGGTGCACAGCTCAAGTTTTGCTGTCTCTCACAGCTATGCGTCTGTGGGTTCAGAGAGCTTTCATAGTGTTGACACTTTTCCCTAGAAATATGTCTGATTGGCGTGCTCCTGGCTTCAGGGATTTTTGAAATAGTGCACTGCCAGTAGAGAATGGTCTCACGAAGGCACTCAGAGCAGGGCTCCCTCTTTGTCTGTCTGAGTGGCCGCTCCAGAGTGCCTCACCCTTGGGGAGTCACAGGTCTGCGGTCCATTCTCCCTTGACCCAGAACAGGGCCGGCAGGACTCCAGCTGTCCCTTGGTCCTGTGGTGTTGGAGGTGATTCTGCCTGCATCCTGGCCCTCACCACAGGGTCTCCGTGCCCACCTCCTGTCCCCACTGCATGGTCTACACGGTGGGACAGTGTAACTCCCCAACCTGACACTGAGCTGCCTTCCTGCCTGCCACCTCCTGTGGAACCCTCCTGACAGCAGGTGTCCATCTCCCGTGGGGCCATTGGTCCCACCCTCAGAGGAGGAAGAGAAAGAGGAGAGGCCCATGCACTGAGACTTCAGGAAGGCGATTTCTGGACATGTTGCAAAGAGAACAGAAATTTCCATGAATGTACCCGAAACCCAAACACAGCTGGAAGGTCTAATTTAGACTACAACCCTGACAGGGCACAGAATGCATACTGCAGATTTCCTAAAAGCAGAGAGCAATCACATGTCATAGGGTGAAAACAAACACTGTCATCAGAAGGTTTCAGTGCTCCAGAAAATAACATGTGGGGGGGGGCGGGGGCTGGGACAGAGAGAGCAGGATGGAAGGGGGAGAGAGGGGGCAGGGAGAGACAGGCAGCGTGCAGTTGGGACTCAGATGATGGGCAGGCAAATGCCACTGCGGAAACCAGGCTGCTGCTGCTGCCCCTGAAGCCATGAGAGGGGAGAGAGCTGCTCGTGTGAAGAGGTGTCAAGAGCCCCTTAACGCCTACGACCTGGGCGCCCTTCTTAACCTCTCTCAGCCTCATTCATTCATTCAGGCATTTGTTGCATTCCTATTCGCCGGGGGCTGTGCCAGGCACAAGCAGTTTAAAGCCAGGCAGCCAGGGAAGGTGAGGAGGTGGGAGGGGAAGGAGGGGGGAAGGGGAGGAAAAGGAGGCAGGAGAGGGGGAGATGGGGAGGAAGGGGGAGGGGAGGGGAGGGGAAAGGCAGGAGGGGGATGAGGAGGAGAGGAAGTGGGGAGGAGAACGGAAGAGAGGGAAATTGAGGAAAGGGAGGAAGGGGAAAAGGGGGAGTGGGGAGAAGAGGGAGGCGCTTTGAGGAGCTTTGCTTGGTGAGAAAGACTGAGCCAGGCAGTCACACTAATTAACAGATAAGCAAACTCTCAGATGGCGCCCCGAGGAAGGGAATGCTTCTTTCCGAGTGGGAAACCAAGGCAGTGACTGAGAGGGGAGGCTCAGGGCACAGGGGGCTTCTCACGGATGAAAGATCTCGATGGCAGCACAGAGAGAAACAAACGCCTGTGGGAGTGGGACACCAGCACGCAGGCGAGGGTGGCGCAGGGGCAGATCAGCGTGGGCTGGCTTCCTTCCCAGGGAGGTGGGATGAGATCCATGCAGCCCGGAGGGCTATGCTGTGGAATCAACAGGTGACAGCCTGGTGTTCAGTCACCTGGGAGGTTGTTACTATGATTACGGAGAAGGTGGCTCTGCAGGCAGGAGTCCTGCGCTTCCTGGGGCGGCCCTTTGGGGAGACCAGGAGCCTCTGAAGTGGGTGAGCTCTGAATGCTTCTGAAAATGGCAAATCAGCATGAGATAATTTGATAATCAAAACCGTCAATCCTCAGGCTTAGGAATGAGATGCTTGCCACTTGCAGACTCTGTCATTAAAACCACTCTCAGCCTATCCCCTGTCCATTCCAGTTTCTGGTTATCTGCCAGTTTATGGAGCCAGAGCTGTTAATGGGGTGACAGCCAAGGCCACTTGTTATTAAAGTGCCTCATCACCAAACTTGATCCAGATGAAGGGGCCTGAAGCCTGGGGCCTCCCCAACAAAATGGTTGGTGTGAGCTTTTGATCTCAGAGCTTAACAAACTAAACTTTAATGTAGAAAATTACATTCAGCTCATTCACAGTTGATTTTAAAAAGTAAAAGAGGAAACCTGTACGATCTTATTATAAATACATTCATCAAGTCCTACGGTTTTTCCTTTATAAAGCTTTCCAATTTATTTTCTTTCTTTCCATTTCCAAAGACACTAACCTAGTCCAATCATTCACTCTGTAAATACTTACTGACTGCCCACTATCCGCAAGGCAGTGTGCCGGCTGCTGGGGGAGCAGAGAGCGAAGGCGGCCCCCATCCCTGACTCCACAGCAAAGCCCCAGTGCGGGCTCTATCATCACCCAAAGATCAGCCGCACCAAGAAAAGGTGACAGGATTTCTGTGTACCTCTTCTCCCATCATTTGCATGTCCCCACTTGCCCGGGATGTGGCAGAGGACGATGAGGCAACACTGGGGCTGTCAGATGGGTGACACGAAGTGCCCCGTGTTGAGGATGAAGTGCAGCACAGAGGCGCTTCCTGACCAGGGCAGTGGCTGCTGCAGCTCTGACCGCACCCCCCCCCAACACGCTCTCCAAGGACGCCCTGCCCCTTCCTTCGTCCCTGCTCCCCATTGCCTGTCCCCTCACCAATGTCCCCCAACTCTAAACACTCATGGATCTTTTGGCCTCAAGTGTCCCTGGTTTCTGCCTCACCTCATCCATCTTTTCACACTGGGCAAGGCCAGTGCCGACAGGAAATGCTCCAAGCCTGCAAAGTGGGGTGATCGAACAGGGCAGGTCCCCTGGAGGGGGGTGGGGGAAATTCAGATAGGGAGGCGAGGGAGGGTGCTGCAGGCATGCCAGTAGGAAAGCGCAGGTTTCCAGGTCCTAGGGGACCAGCCACAGCAAGGTTTGATCAAGGGAAGTCACCCACAAAGAACTGCCGGGTGGAGCCACTGTGCTGGGAGCCGAGGACAGTGGTGGACACAGCTGTGTGGGCCAGGCAGACATGTTTAAAAGGGTGGACAGAACCAAGAAGGTCATACTGTCCGTATGGCTCTGGAACTTGCAATCTGAACGCAGGACAGGCACTTGGATTGTTTGGGGATTTTTACTATTACAAACAATACTTCAGTGAAACCCTTGTCCGTATCTCCTTTGTTCACTTGTGGAATCACAGGATGAATTCTGAGAATGGGACATTAGGGTCAAGGATGAAGGAGATGCTTTTTTTTTTTAGAACTTTCGATTCACACTGGTGAACTGTTCACCAAAAAAATCCCACTGGTTTATACACCACAAGGAGTATGCGGCAGTACTCATGTCCTCATAGCTTTCAACCATGATTACAGTTAAATGGTTATGTGTTCTTCTAATAGGTGAAAAACAGGCTCTCTTTTTCCTTTCTTTGATTATTAATGAGGTTAACCAGTATTTCTCCTTTTGTGAATTGACTGTGTATATTCTTAGCCCATTTTTCTACTAAGTGAATGTTTTGTCTTATTGTTCCCAGAATATAAGCTTTTGTCTAACAAGTATCTTGCAAATAATTTTCCATCTTCATTGTCTTTAAACTTAATAAATTCGTTTTTAACCACCTTTCCAATTTTATGTAGTAAAATCTACCAAATTTTTCTGGCTGACATGTAATGCTTTTAACGGCCTTCTTCACCCAAATATTATATAGTCGCTGATATTTTTTCTACTGCTTTTACATTTTCACTTATTCAAATAAAAAATTTAATCTATCTAGATTTGATATAGTTTATCATATATCTGAGTTTATAATAAATTAAATTATTATATATTCAGTCTTATTCTGTGTCATTAACTTTTCTGTCTATCCTGGAATCAGAACCATATAGCTTTAATGATAATTAAATTCATAATTTAATTATTTGTTAAATAAAATGCCCCATCCTCCCACACCTTACTACTGACTTTTCGGAGTTTTTTTCAAATATATTCATACACTTTTTTTCTTTTAGATAACTCAAGAGTTATTTCAAAGATTTCCCCCCAAAAATCATGCTATAATTTGACTGGAATTGTGTTAAGTTTATAAACTACTTTAGGGGAGAACTGACATCTTTAATATATCGAATTTTCTGTCTAGATACATAATATAATTCTCCATTTAGTCAAATAATGCTTTTGTATCCCTCAGTAGGTCCTATCCTTTCTTTTTCCTATGAGTACTGTCCATTTCTTCATTCTTCCTAGGTGTAAACTACTTAGGTGTTGGGTTAAAATTTTGAGTGATTTTTTTTTTTACGTTTGTAGTTGGTCATTGTATTAAGGAAGTATTTTTTTTTAATCTACAACAAGCTATCTGAGATATCTCTTACATTATTTCTAATAGCTGTGGTTCTCTTGATTTTTCTCTTTCTGAAAAAAGATAAGCAATTACATCTGCAAATAATGATAGTTTTGCCTCTTTCTTTCCACTATGTTATATCCTTTATTTTTTATCTAATTTAATTGGCTATTTTCCCCAAAAGAATTTTAAGGGACAGTGCTCACAGAAACGTCTTTGCCTTGCTCTTAACTTTTTTGAGAATCTTTTGACATTAAAGAATGAGGCTGGCTGTGTTCAAAACCTTTGAATCCCCCTGTGTGATCACCCCACCTGTATTTCTACCAGTTTATCTATATGGATATCATTGGTCACATGGTCAGTCTTATCATCCTGCTTCAGAAACTGGCGGTTTTCATATTGCTCACTGAATCAACTCCAAACTTGTATCCTCTCAAACTAGCTCTTAGGGAGCTCCAGAGACAGAGCAGCCCCTTTCTTGTGTGAGGGCACTGGGATTCCCCTCCGCCTGCACTGTCCACCCCAGCTCCTCTTCTTATCAGGAAGCAACGAAATCATGAAGGAGTAAGGCTGGAACCCGTGTACGAACCATTGGTTGCATGACCCTGGATAATTTATTTCTCTAAGCCTTGTTGTCCTTATATGTAATACAGGGACATGTGTAGTATTACTTTAAGATTTAAACAAAATAATTTTTGTAAACCTCCCACCAAAGTGCTTGGTATAGGCATTCAATAACTGGTAGTTACTACTATTATTTTATCACAATACCCTCACTTCTGTTTGTTCCTTGCCTTTGTGGCTTTATTCATGCACAGTCCCTCCCTTACACACAGCCTCACCTGTGTCTTATCTTTCTTGTCAACACTCCCTTCAAGGTCCAGCCATGGCTCAATTGCTCCACAAGACCCTTCTTGACTTACTAAATGGGCCCCAAACCATGCCGTATGCATGTTCTCTCAACATCTTATATATAGTTCATGCTATATTATGCATTTGATTACATGTTGCCTTTAAAATTTTCTAGATAATTACAAATGGTAATTTCTTATGGGCTTCAGAGAGATACACCTTGTCTTTCTAATTAGATTAAAATTTCTCTAAGGCCAAGGATCACATCTGTTGCTTCTTCATTGCTCGCAGACCTCAGGGCCTTGAATAGTGTTGGCCATTTAGCTGTGGAATACGTGTTTGTTTAAGTACTTTTCAAATATTAAGTGGATAAAATACCCAGGCAATTTTCCTAATGCAAATTCAAGCATTTAAAACAGAATGGGAAAACTGTAAATCAACAAGGATTATATCTATTTAAAGACACCAAAAGTAATTTTTGGGACCTTCATACATCTTTAACTCTACCTCCTCCCCCAACGAAAAAGATATGTTTCAACAAATGGCATAACCATCCCCATTTCTCCCTCCAGAAACATAGGCATCACCCTTGACCCCTCCCTTCCTGTCGCCCTCATGCCACCCCCATGACGTCAGTAGGAAGGCTCTATCTCCCAGACCTGTCGCTCCTGGTCACCTCCCTGGCTGGTGCCCAGGCAGGTGAGCGCCACCTCTGGGTTACTGCAGTGGGTTCCTAACTGGCCTCTGGACCACTCTTGCTGTCCAACCCACTCCTCACTCGGGGGCCACAGCGAGTTTTCAAACCGACACGTCTGATCCCATCACTCCCCATAAAGATCCGTCAGTGACCTCCCATCCTACCGGAGGAAGATCCAGTCCTCAGCTCTGTGGGCTACGCTGCTCCTGCCCAGCTTCCTAGTTCAATCCCCAAACCCTGCTGCCTTTGATCTCAGCCCCTGCTCTGCCGGCTCCTACCTCTGGCCATCCCAGCCATGAACTTGTCCAGCCTCTTCTCCCCTTCTCCTCCTCTGATAATATGGATTATCAGAGGGCAGTTCCCATTCCACACCCAAATATTATTCTCTCAGTATCTCAGCGCCCTGTGGGTTTCCTTCCTGATCACTGGTCATTGTGTTGGCTCACTTACTCTTGGTCCCCGTTTCTCATGAGACTCTGAGCTCTATGAGGGATGGATCACGGGGGTCTTGTCCTTCTCAAGATCAATAAATAGCTGCTGAGTGTATGAAGATGCCCAAACAATGAAAGCTCTAGGAAGTGCCTCGGCTCTGGCAAGCTTCATGGGGCATTTAGATGACCAGGCCCAATTTGACACAAGCCCACATTCTTTATACAGGCCAGTTCCCAGCATGTAAAATGCTCTATGAATGTTTGTTGAACCGATGTGAAAAGAGGACTAGCACGCCCAAGCTTTGACTTACCAGTCTTGGGGGCTTAAGCAAGCCATTTGGCCTGTGAGCCTGTGATTCAGCACATATAGAAACAAAGAAAAATACCTGCTTTGTTGACCTCACAAGGAGGTTGTAAAGACTGAAGAAAAACTGTGACAATGCTTTGAAACACACATTGCCATACAAAAGGCAAGGTCTTGCTCTTACCCCAAACCTTTTGAGCCTGACTACAGCGTGCCCGTGCCGGCCAAGTCTGGCTCAGTCAGGCAGCATCTGCGTCCTGGTTTCACTGTTCAGGCTAAACTCCGCCCCTCCTGAAGAACAACCACTACCTCCTATTTCAAATTCCAGAGAGCATCAACATGAGAATGCCTCAACCAGATTCACATTTTACCCTGAAAATGATTTAAAAATTTTAAATGGCTAAGCCTTGAGAAAAATGTTATGATTTTTTTGAACCGGTCAATGAAAATAGTTGAAAAGAAAAAAGGTGTTGAAAAAAGGTGTTTAAAAAAGTTTCCATTTTTTCTTGCAAATTTCAAAAATCAACACTTCCTGTCAGGGGATTTCCTTTGGTGTAGCTCAAT
>JAVSCE010003164.1:0-21228 GCA_032199065.1 Smutsia gigantea | reverse complement strand
AGCACATTCCTATTGACACCTCGATTTTGGACTCCTGGTTTCCAGAATAAATTTCTGTCATTTCCAGTTACCAAGACATGGTAATTTTTTGCACCATCTGCAGGAAAATAACACAATATTCAAATCCTGGTGAGGAGGGAAGCTCTCTCTTTGAGCATGGACTATCTGGTTACTATTTCTTCGTTGCAAGGATTGAGTGAACCAGTGTGGCCCCAAGATAATTCTTTCCTTAAAATCTGATGCAAATGGCTCTGGGTTATAGGATAGTTAACAGTAAGGTCAAATAAAGAAAATCACTTTCCAAATTCGAGGCCATTCTCTCATAGCCATGGTACAGCCCTTGACTTTGGAACCTCTGGGCTCTTCTGCAGTTCATATCATTTCAGATCCTATGAGGGCTTCTGAGAGGGGAGAAACTGTACATTATCAAAACTGAGCAGTACAATTTGTGTGGGTGTATAAACAAAGAACTTGGAGTTAGAAGACTTCCTTTGGGGTCCTCCCTCTTGAATGAAGTTGTTTTTTGCTTCATTCCTTGCAATATCTGCGTTGTCTCCTTGAGCCTCAGGTTGCTCATTTGGATAGAGTTAATTTTCACTCCAATTTATCTTACAAGTTAGTTTTGAAGATCAAGGGCCTTAATGAAATTGGACATGTTTTAGTAAACTATGAAGTATTAAAAAACAGTATTATCCAGCACTCAGTTCCTAGCATAACCTCAATTATTGTTGATCAAATAAGGTCGTCTTAAAAATAAATAAACGTGAGGGTGGCTTTGTGAATGGTTTGGAATCATTGGCCTCAGTGTTTCCATGTGTTCTATGAGAAAGTTATTTTAGATCAGTGCTTTTCCAGCCGACTAACCATTAAAATCATCCAGTGAGCTCTGAAAAACCAGCCCTAGGATAATCCAATGATAATTTCTTGGAAAGGAGTTTACACATAGGTATTTTTTTTATTTTGGTATTATTAATGTACAATTACATGAGCAACATTATGGTTACTAGACTCCCCCTATTATCAAGTCCCAACCACATACCCATTACAGTCACTGTCCGTCAGCGTAGTAAGATGCTATAGAATCACTACTTGTCTTCTCTGTGTTATACTGCCTTCCCCATATCCCCCTGCACTCCTGCTACATTATGTGTGCTAATCGTAATACCCCTTTTTCCCCCTTATCCCTCACTTCCCACCCATCTTCCCCAGTCCCTTTCCCTTTGGTAACTGTTAGTCCATTCTTGGGATCTGTAAGTCTGTTGCTGTTTTGTTCCTTCAGTTTTTGCTTTGTTCTCTTCCTCCACAAATGAGTGAAATCATTTGATACTTGTCTTTCTCCACCTGACTTATTTCACTGAGCATAATACCCTCTAGCTCCATCCATGTTGTTGCAAATGGTAGGATTTGTTTTCTTCTTATGGCTGAATAATATTCCATTGTGTATATGTACAACATCTTCTTTATCCATTCATCTATGGATGGACACTTAGGTTGCTTCCATGTCTTGGCTATTGTAAATAGTGCTGCAATAAACATAGGGGTGCATATATCTTTTTCAAACCGGGCTCCTGCATTCTTAGGGTAATTCCTAGGAGTGGAATTCCGGGGTAAAATGGTATTTCTTTTTTAGTTTTTTGAGGAACCTCCATACTGCTTTCCACAATGGTTAAACAAATTTACATTCCCACCAGCAGTGTAGGAGGGTTCCCTTTTTTCCACATCCTTGCCAACATTTGTTGTTGTTTGTCTTTCGGATGGCGGCCATCCTAACTGGTGGGAGGTGATATCTCATTGTGGTTTTAATTTGCATTTCTTTGATGATTAGTGATGTGGAGCATCTTTTTATGTGCCTGTTGGTCATCTGAATTTCTTCTTCAGAGAGGTGTCTGTTTAGCTCGTCTGCCCATTTTTTAATTGGCTTATTTGCTTTTTGTTTGTTGAGGTCAGTGAGCTCTTTATATAATTTGGATGTCAGCCCCGTATTGGATATGTCATTTATGAATATATTCTCCCATACTGTAGGATATGTTTTTGTTCTACTGATGGTATCCCTTGCTGTACAGAAGCTTTTTAGTTTGATATAGTCCCATTTGTTCATTTTTGCTTTTGTTTCCCTTGCCTGAGGAGACATGTTCATGAAGAAGTTGCTCATGTTTATGTCCAAGAGATTTTTGCCTATGTTTTCTTCTAAGAGTTTTATGGTTTCATGACTTACATTGAGGTCTTTGATCCATTTTGAGTTTACTTTTGTGTGTGGGGTTAGACAGTAATCCAGTTTCATTCTCTAACATGTAGCTGTCTAGTTTTGCCAACACCAGCTGTTGAAGAGGCTGTCATTTCCCCATTGTATAACCATGGTTCCTTTATCGTATATTAATTGACCATATATGGTTGGGTTTATATCTGGGCTCTCTATTCTGTTCCACTGGCCTATGGGTCTGTTCTTGTGCCAGTACCAAATTGTCTTGATTACTGTGGCTTTGTAGTAGAACTTGAAGGCAGGGAGCCAAACCCCCCTGCTTTATTCTTCCTTCTCAGGATTGCTTTGGCTATTCGGGGTCATTTGTGGTTCCATATGAATTTTAGAAGCATTTGCTCTAGTTCATTGAAGAATGCTGTTGGTATTTTGATAGGGATTGCATTGAATCTGTAGATTGCTTTAGGGAGGATGGCCATTTTGACAATATTAATTCTTCCTAGCCAAGAGCATGGGATGAATTTCCATTTATTAGTGTCCTCTTTAATTTCTCTTAAGCATGTCTTGTAGTTTTGAGGGTATAGGTCTTTCACTTCCTTGGTTAGGTTTATTCCTAGGTATTTTATTCTTTTTGATGAAATTGTGAATGGAATTGTTTTCCTGATTTCTCTTTCTGCTAGTTTATTGTTAGTGTATAAAAATGCAACAGATTTCTGTGTATTAATTTTGTATCCTGCAACTTTGCTGAATTTAGATATTAGATCTAGTAGTTTTGGAGTGGATACTTTAGGGCTTTTTATGTACAGTATCATATCATCTGCAAACAAGGACAGTTTGAGTTCTTCCTTGCCAATCTGGGTGCCTTTTATTTCTTTGTGTTGTCTGATTGCCGTGGCTAGGACCTCCAGAACTATGTTTAATAGAAGTGGGGAGAGTCGGCATCCTTGTCTTGTTCATGATCTTAAAGGAAAAGGTCTCAGCTTCTTGCTGTTAAGTATAATATTGGCTGTGGGTTTGTCATATATGGCCTTTATTATGTTGAGTTACTTGCCCTCTATACCCATTTTGTTGAGAGTTTTTATCATGAATGGATGTTGAATTTTGTCAAATGCTTTTTCTGCATCTATGGAGATGATCATGTGGTTTTTTCCTTCTTTTTGTTGATGTAGTGGATGATGTTGATGGATGTTCTAATATTGTACCATCCTTGCATCCCTGAGATGAATCACACTTGATCATGGTGTATGATCCTCTTGATGTATTTTTGAATTTGGTTTGCTAATATTTTGTTGATTATTTTTGCATTTATGTTCATCAGGGATATTGGTCTATAGTTTTCTTTTTTGTGGTATATTTGCCTGGTTTTGGTCTTAGAGTGATGTTGGCCTCATAGAGTAAATTTGGGAGTGTTCCCACCTCTTCTACTTTTTGGAAAACTTTACTGGGGATGGATATTAGGTCTTCACTAAATGTTTGATAAAATTTCACAGTGAAACCATCTGGTGTAGGGGTTTTGTTATTGGGTAGTTTTCTGATTGCCAATTCAATTTGTTTGCTGGTAATTGGTCTATTCATATTTTCTGTTTCTTCCTGGGTCAGTCTTGGAAGGTTGTATTTTTCTAGAAAGTTGTCCATTTCTTCTATGTTATCCAATTTGTTACCATATAATTTTTCATAGTATTCTCTCATAATTCTTTGTATTTCTGTGGTGTCAGTAGTGATTTTTCCTATCTCATTTCTGATTCTGTTTATATGTGTAGACCCTCTTTTTTTTCTTGGTAAGTCTGGCTACGGGTTTATCTAATTTATTTGTTTTCTTGAAGATCCAGCTCCTGCTTTCATTGATGCTTTCTATTGTTTTATTCTTCTCAATTTTATTTATTTCAGCTTTAATATTTATTATGGCCCTCCTTCTGCTGACTTTGGACATCATTTATTCTTCCTTTTCTAGTTGCATTAATTGTGAGTTTACACTGTTCTTTTGGATTTTTCTTCTTTCCTGAGGTAGGCCTGTATTGCAATATATTTCCCTCTTACCACAGCCTTTACTGCATCCCACAGATTTTGTGGTGTTGAATTGTTGTTGTCATTAGTCTCCGTAAATTGCTTGATCTCTGTTTTTATTTGGTCTTTGATCCATTGATTATTTAGGAGCATGTTATTAAACCTCCATGTGTTTGTGGGTTTTTTTGTTTGTGTAATTTATTTCTAGTTTCATACCTTTGTGATCTGAGAAGCTGGTTGGTACAATTTCAATCTTTTTGAATTTACTGAGGTTCTTTCTGTGGTCTAATATATGATCTATTCTTTTTTTTAAATATAATTTATTTTATTATCATTAATCTAGAATTACATGTGCAATATTACGGTTATTAAACTACCCCTTCATCAGGTCCCCCCCCACCAACCCCATTACAATCACTGTCCATCAGCGTAGTGAGATGCTATAGAATCACTACTTGTCTTCTCTGAGTTGTACTGCCCTCCCCGTGGCCCCAACATTAATATCTGCTAATCGTAATGCCCCTTTTTCCCTCTTATCCCTCCCTTCCCGCCCATTTTCCCCAGTCCCTTTCCCTTTAGTAACTATTAGTCCGTTCTTGGGTTCTGTGAGTCTGCTGCTGTTTTGTTCCTTCAGTATTATTTTCTTTGTTCTTATACTGCACATATGAGTGAAATCATTTGATACTTGTCTTTT
This sequence comes from Smutsia gigantea, assembly GCA_032199065.1. Taxonomy (NCBI): domain Eukaryota; kingdom Metazoa; phylum Chordata; class Mammalia; order Pholidota; family Manidae; genus Smutsia; species Smutsia gigantea. The sequence goes on along the minus strand of JAVSCE010003164.1, from coordinate 16,333 downwards.
TCGGCTTGGCTTATTTCACTGAGCATAATACCCTCTAGCTCCATCCATGTTGTTGCAAATGGTAGGATTTGTTTTCTTCTTATGGCTGAATAATATTCCATTGTGTATATGTACCACATCTTCTTTATCCATTCATCTACTGATGGACACTTAGGTTGCTTCCATTTCTTGGCTATTGTAAATAGTGCTGCAATAAACATAGGGGTGCATCTGTCCTTTTCAAATTGGGCTGCTGCATTCTTAGGGTAAATTCCTAGGAGTGGAATTCCTGGGTCAAATGGTATTTCTATTTTGAGTTTTTTGAGGAACCTCCATACTGCTTTCCACAATGGTCGAACTAATTTGAGTCCCACCAGCAGTGTAGGAGGGTTCCCTTTTCTCAACATCCTCGCCAACATTTGTTGTTGTTTGTGTTTTGGATGTTGGCCATCCTCACTGGTGTGAGGTGATATCTCATTGTGGTTTTAATCTGCATTTCTCTGATGATTAGCGATGTGGAGCATCTTTTCATGTGCCTGTTGGCCATCTGAATTTCTTCTTTGGAGAAGTGTCTATTCATGTCCTCTGCCCATTTCTTAATTGGATTATTTGCTTTCTGTTTGTTAAGGTGCCTGAGTTCTTTATATATTTTGGATGTCAACCCTTTATCAGATACGTTTTTTATGAATATATTCTCCCATACTGTAGGATGTCTTTTTGTTCTACTGTTGGTGTCCTTTGCTGTACAGAAGCTTTTCACCTTGATATAGTCCCACTTGTTCATTTTTGCTTTTGTTTCCCTTGCCCGGCGAGATATGTTCGTGAAGAAGTTGCTCATGTTTATGTCCAAGAGATTTTTGCCTGTGTTTTTTTCTAAGAGTTTTATGGTTTCATGACTTACATTCAGGTCTTTGATCCACCTTGAGTTTACCTTTGTGTATGGGGCTAGACAGTAGTCCAGTTTCATTCTCTTACATTTAGCTGTCCAGTTTTTCCAACACTAGCTGCTGAAGAGGCTGTCATCTCCCCATTGTATATCCAAGGCTCCTTTATCAAATATTAATTGACTGTATATGTTTGGGATAATGTTTGGATTTTCAATTCTGTTCCACTGGTCTGTGGGTCTGTTTTTGTGCCAATACCAAATTGTCTTGATTACTGTGGCTTTGTAGTAGAGCTTGAAGTCAGGGAGTGTAATTCCCCCTGTTTTATTCCTCCTTCTCAGGATTGCTTTGGCTATTCGGGGTCTTTTGTGGTTCCATATGAATTTTAGAATTATTTGTTGCAGTTCATTGAAGAAAGCTGTTGGTAGTTTGATAGGGATTGCATTGAATCTGTAGATTGCTTTAGGTAGTATAGCCATTTTGACAATATTTATTCTTCCTAGCCAAGAGCATGGGATGCATTTCCATTTGTTAGTGTCCTCTTTAATTTCTCTTAGGAGTGTCTTGTAGTTTTCAGAGTACAGGTCTTTCACTTCCTTTGTTAGGTTTATTCCTAGGTATTTTATTCTTTTTGATGCAATTGTGAATGGAATTGTTTTTCTGCTTTCTCTTTCTGTTAGTTCCTCATTAGTGTATAGGAAAGCAACAGATTTCTGTGTGTTAATTTTGTATCCTGCAACTTTGCTGAATTCAGATATTAGTTCTAGTAGTTTTGGAATGGAATCTTTAGGGTTTTTTATGTACAGTATCATGTCATCTGCAAATAGTGACAATTTGACTTCTTCTTTACCAATCTGGATGCCTTGTATGTCTTTGTTTTGTCTGATTGCTGTGGCTAGGACCTCCAGTACTATGTTGAATAACAGTGGAGAGAGTGGGCATCCCTGTCGTGTTCCCGATCTTAGACGCAAAGCTTTCAGCATCTCGCCGTTAAGTATGATGTTAGCTGTGGGTTTGTCATATATGGCCTTTATGATGTGGAGGTACTTGCCATCTATACCCATTTTGTTGAGAGTTTTAATCATGAATGGATGCTGAATTTTGTCAAATGCTTTTTCAGCATCTATGGAGATGATCATGTGGTTTTTGTTCTTCTTTTTGTTGATGTGGTGGATGATGTTGATGGATTTTCGAATGTTGTACCATCCTTGCATCCCTGGGATGAATCCCACTTGATCATGGTGTATGATCCTCTTGATGTATTTTTGAATTCGGTTTGCTAATATTTTGTTGAGTATTTTTGCATCTACGTTCATCAGGGATATTGGTCTGTAATTTTCTTTTTTGGTGAGGTCTTTGCCAGGTTTTGGTATTAGAGTGATGCTGGCTTCATAGAATGAGTTTGGAAGTATTCCCTCCTCTTCTATTTTTTGGAAAACTTTAAGGAGAATGGGTGTTATTTCCTCTCTGTATGTCTGGTAGAATTCAGAGGTGAATCCATCAGGCCCGGGGGTTTTGTTCTTGGGTAGTTTTTTGATTACCAATTCGATTTCGTCGCTGGTGATTGGTCTGTTTAGTTTTTCTGTATCTTGCTTGGTCAGTCTTGGAAGGTTGTATTTTTCTAAGAAGTTGTCCATTTCTTCTAAGTTTTCCAGCTTGTTAGCATATAGGTTCTCATAATATTCTCTTATGATTCTTTGTATTTCTGTGGGGTCCGTTGTGATTTTTCCTTTCTCATTTCTGATTGTGTTTATGTGTGTAGATTCTCTTTTTCTCTTAATGAGTCTGGCTAGGGGTTTATCTATTTTGTTTATTTTTTCAAAGAACCAGCTCTTGGTTTTATTGATTTTTTCTATTGTTTTATTCTTTTCAATTTTATTTATTTTTTCTCTAATCTTTATTATGTCCCTCCTTCTGGTGACTTTGGGCCTCATTTGTTCTTCTCTTTCCAATTTCAGTAATTGTGTCTTTAGACTATTCATTTGGGAATGTTCTTCCTTCTTTAAATAGGCCTGGATTGCAATATACTTTCCTCTTAGAACTGCCTTTGCTGCGTCCCACAGAGGTTGTGGCTTTGTGTTGTTGCTGTCATTAGTCTCCATATATTCTTTGATTTCTGTTTTGATTTGGTCGTTAACCCATTGATTAATTAGGAGAGTGTTGTTAAGTCTCCATGTATTTGTGAGCCTTTTGATTTCTTTCTAAAATTTATTTCTAGTTTTATACCTTGGTGATCTGAGAAGTTGGTTGGTAGGATTTCAATATTTTTGAAATTACTGAGGTTCTTTTTGTGGCCTAGTATGTGGTCTATTCTGGAAAATGTTCCATGTGCACTTGAGAAGAATGTGTAACCTGTTGCTTTTGGGTGTAGAGTTCTGTAGATGTCTGTTAGGTCCATCTGTTTAGTGTGTTGTTCAGTGCCTCTGTGTCTTTACTTATTTTCTGTCTGGTTGATCTGTCCTCTGGAGTGAGTGGTGTGTTGAAGTCTCCTAAGATGAATGCATTGCTGTCTATTTCCTCCTTTAATTCTGTTAGTATTTGTCTCACATATGCTGGTGCTCCTGTGTTGGGTGCATATATATTTATAATGGTTATATCTTCTTGTTGGACTGACCCCTTTATCATTATGTAATGTCCTTCTTTATCTTTTGCTACTTTCTTCGTTTTGAAGTCTATTTTGTCTGATACAAGTACTGCAACACCTGCTTTTTCTCTTTGTTGTTTGCATGAAATATCTTTTTCCATCCCTTCACTTTTAGTCTGTGTATATCTTTGGATTTGAGGTGAGTTTCTTGTAGGCAGCATATAGATGGGTCTTGCTTTTTTATCCATTCTGTTACTCTGTGTCTTTTGATTGGTGCATTCAGTCCATTTACATTTAGGGTGATTATTGATAGGTATGTACTTATTGCCATTGCTGGCTTTAGATTCGTGGTTACCAAGGGTTCAAGGGTTGCTTCTTTACTATCTAACAATCTAACTTAACTTTCTTGTTAAGTTATTGTAAACACAGTCTGATGTTTCTTTATTTCTCTCCCTTCTTATTCCTCCTCCTCCATTCTTTCTATAATAGGTGTTTTATTCTTTGCCTTTAGTTAGTATTTGGATGGTCTGCTTTCTTTGCTATGATTTTATTTTCTCTGGTGACATCTTTTTAGCCTTAGGTGTGCTTCCATCTAGAGCAGTCCATTTAAGATATCCTGTAGTGGTGGTTTATGAGAGGCAAATTCTCTCAACTTTCGTTTGTCTGGAAATTGTTTAATCCCTCCATCATATTTAAATGATAATCGTGCTGGATACAATATTCTTGGTTCGAGGCCCTTCTGTTTCATAACGTTAAATATATCATGCCATTCTCTTCTGGCCTGTAAGGTTTCTGTTGAGAAGTCTGATGATAGTCTGATGGGTTTTCCTTTGTAGGTGATCTTTTTTCTCTCTCTAGCTGCCTTTAATACCCTGTCTTTATCTTTGATCTTTGCCATCTTAATTATTATGTGTCTTGGTGTTGTCTTCCTTGGGTCCCTTGTGTTGGGAGATCTATGAGCTTCGGTGGACTGCGAGACTACTTCCTTCCCCAGCGAGGGAAAGTTTTCAGCAATTATTTCTTCAATGACACTTTCTATCCCTTTTTCTCTCTTCTTCCTCTGGTACTCCTATAATGCGAATATTGTTCCGTTTGGATTGGTCACACAGTTCTCTTAATATTCTTTCATTCCTAGAAATCCTTTTATCTCTCTCTGCCTCAGCTGCTCTGTACTCCTGTTCTCTGTTTTCTATTCCATTAACAGTCTGTTGCATCTCATCCATTCTGCTGTTAAGCCCGTCGATCGCTTGTCTGATTTCTGTATTGTCTTTCCTCAGTTCCCTCACTTCCTCCCTCAGCTCTTGCACATTTCTCTGTAGGTCCATCAGCATGGTTATGAGTTTTATTCTAAATTCTTTTTCAGGGAGGCTGTGCATTTCCATCCCTTCAGACTCCTCTCTGGGGTTGTCTGGTTGATTTTGGTCTGAACCATATTCCTCTGTCTTTTCATGGCTATAGAATTGGTCACTGATAGTTGCCACATATGTCAGCTGGGCTCTTTAAGACTTTAAAAAGAGAAGAAAAAAAAGAGAAAAAAATGGAAAAAAAGAAGAAAGAAAAAAAGAAAAAAAGAAAAAAAGAAAGAAAAGAAATAACAAAAACAAAACAAAACAAAAAACAAAAATAAAATGCCCACCGGACGTAGATTCTGTGGGAATGCTGTACGTGGCGCTATTGCCCCACTATTCCACAGCTGTGACTGCGCCGCTCCGCAGGGCCCTTTATCGCTCTGGCAGGGGTGGGAACGAATAGGAGTCTGTTGATCTCAGTGGGAAGTGTTAAGTATGGCTACGCTTCCTCAGTCGCCAGCTAAGGCGTCTGAAACTCCCCAGGACTCCCAGCCTGCTGGGCTGAGTGTGCTGGGGCGATCCGGCTCCTCCGCTGGGCTCCTGTCTCTTTAAGACCGGGGAAGAAAGAGCGCGCTTTTTTTTTTCCTTCCCGGGAGCCAGCTGCAAGCACCCTGGCGTGTTCCCCGCTCAGATCCTGCCCCTCTGTCTCTCCAATCTCCGCTGCACTGCGCAATGTGGGTCAACGCTCCCCACGCAGATCACCAGGGCTGGCTACTTCTCGGGGTGTACTTCCACTCCCTCCCGGCTCTGACTCCTCTCCTCCCGCCGGTGCACTGGGGTGGGGGAGTGCTTGGGTCCCACCGGGTCGCGGCCCCGTATCTTACCCGCCTCTTGGGGTGCCGATTCGTCTCGGGTGTAGCTGCACGCTGTGCACTTTCCTGTGTATTCTCGTCTCTCTTTTAGGAATAGATGTATTTGCTATGTTTTCGTAGATCAATATAGTTTTGGGAAGAGATTTCTGCCGCCCTGCTCACACTGCCATCTTCCCGGAAGTCTCCTCATATGATCTATTCTTGAAAATGTTCCATGTGCACTTAAGAAGAATGTGTGTCCTGTTGCTTTTGGATGCAGTGTTCTACAGATGTCCGTTAGGTCCATCTGTTCTAGTGTGTTGTTCAGTGCCTCTGTCTCTTTGCTTATTTTCTGTCTGGTTGATCTGTCCTTTGGAGTGAGTGGTGTGCTGAAGTCTTCTAAAATGAATGCATTGCATTCTATTTCCCCCTTTAATTCTGTTAGTATTTGTTTCACATATGTAGGTGGTCCTGTGTTGGGTGCATAGATGTTTATTATACTTATATCCTCTTGTTGGACTGTCCCCTTTATCATTATGTAATGTGCTTCTTTGCTTCTTGTGACTTTTTTTGTTTTTAAGTCTGTTTTGGCTGATATAAGTACTGCAATTCCTGCTTTTTTCTCACTATTAGTTGCATGAAATATCTTTTTCCATCCCTTTATTTTCAGTCTGTATATGTCTTTGGGTTTGAAGTGAGTCTCTTGTAGGCAGCATATAGATGGGTCTTGTTTTTTTATCCATTCAGTAACTCTATATCTTTTGTTTAGTGCATTCAGACCATTTACATTTAGGGTGATTATCAATAGGTATGTATTTATTGCCATTGCAGGCTTTAGATTTGTGGTTACCAAAAGTTCCAGGGCAATTCCCTTACTATCTAACTGTCTAATTTAACTTACTTCCTATACTATTACAAACAGAACCTAAAGGGTTTTTTTTCCACTTCTTTTTCTTCCTCCTCCATTCTTTGTAGGTTATGAATCATATTCTGTACTCTTTGTCCTTCCTTTGATGACATCTCTTTAGCCTTAGGAATACTTCCATCTATTAGAGTTCCTTCAAAGTGCCCTGTAGAGATGGTTTGTGGGAGGTAAATTCTCTCAGCTTTTTCTTATCTGAAAATTGTTTAATCCCTCCTTCAAATTTAAATGATAACTTTGCTGGGTAGAGTATTCTTGGTTTGAGTCCCTTCTACTTCATTATATTAAATATATCATTCCACTCCCTTCTGGCCTGTAATGTTTCTGTTGAGACATATGATAATAGTCTGATGGGTTTTCCTTTGTATGTGATCTTTTTTCTCTCTCTAGCTGCTTTTAAAAGTCTGTCTTTATCCTTGATCTTTGCCATTTTAATTATTATATGTCTTGATGTTGTCTTCCTTGGGTCCCTTGTTTTGGGAGATCTGTGCACCTCCAAGGCTTGAGAGACTATCTCCTTTCCTAGATTGGGGAAGTTTTCAGCAATTACCATCTCAATGACATTTTCTGTCCCTTTTTGTTTCTCTTCTTCTGCTATGCCTATAATGCGAATATTGTTCCGTTTGGATTGGTCACACAGTTCTCTCAATATTCTTTCATTCTTAGAGATCCTTTTTTCTTTCTGTGCCTCACCTTCTTTGTATTCCTCTTCTCTAATTTCTATTCCATTTACCATCTCTTCTACTGCATCTAATCTGCTTTTAAATCCCTCCATTGTATGTTTCATTTCAGATATGGTATTTCGGGTATTTCTGAATGATTGAATCGCCATCCTAAGTTCGTTACTGGGGTCTTCAATATTTTTCTGTACCTCCATAGCATGTTTATAATTTTTATTTTGAACTCTCTTTCAGGAAGATTGTTGAGTTCGGTTTCATTTGGCCCTCTTTCTGGGGTTTGTGAGATTTTTGTCTGAACTGTATTCTTTTGACGTTTCATTTTTCTGTGTGGTGCCTGCTAGTGTGCAGAAACTCCAGTTTCTGGAGCTGCTCAGCCCCCAGAGTGAAGTTGGGGGACGTAGGGGATCAGAGCTGGTGCCTGGGGGGAGGAAAGGTCTGTTCCTGCCTCCCATCTGCGGTGCCTGTCTCCAGTGTTTGAGGCAGTGGGCCAAGCACACACTGGTAAACTTGTGTGGTTTGTGTCTCAGTTGTTGTAGGCGGGGCCCCCGTCTGGCTGGCCCGGCGCCTGCGCAGTGACTGCGGGTTTGCAAGCTGGTGCTTGCAGGCCAGTAGGAAGGCTCCGCAGGCTGTGTGTCACAGTGGGGGGCCTCAGAGCTGAGAAGGCAGTCAGGGGGATGGAGTACCTGAAGCTCCTCAAGGTTCCCAACCAGCTGGGCAGAACACACCCAGACTACCTTGTCCAGCTTTGCCTTCTCCGGCACAGCAAGCTCCATGCAAACCCCTCCCCTTCAGCAGCACTCTCGCTGCTAGGAAGCCTCTCAGACTCCCTTGCCTTTCCTCTGACACAGAGCGGCCGGGTGTGGATCCCCTCCTCCACAAATGGCTGGAATGTCAATTTTCTCAAGCACTCCACCTGTCCGAGCTCCCAACGTCCAGAGCACCACACAATATAGGATTCTGCTCACAAAGGAGATGTCCAGGGCTAGGTGTCCAGCAGTCCCAGACTTTCACCCCATCCTGTGCTCCATTTCTCTTCCTCCTGCTTGTGAGCTGGGGTGTGGGAAGGGCTTGGGTCCCGCCGGATTAAGGCTTTCATACGTTACCCTGTTTTGTGAGGTCTGCTCTGTTCATGAGGTCTGTATGCAGTCTGGTTCAGCCTTCTTTCTTGTTGCTGTCTGAAAGTTAGTTGTATTTATTAACTATATTTTTGAACTGTTTGTGATTTTGGGAGGAGCTCTCTGTCTCACCTCTCACGCTGCCGTCTTGGAAACCTCTCATTGTGAGTTTAATTTGCATTTCTCTGATGACTAATGATATGCAGCATCTTTTCATGTGCCTGTTGGCCATCTGAATTTCTTTGGAAAAGTGTCTGTTCAGCTCCTCTGCCCATTTTTCAATTGGTTTATTTGCTTTTTGTTTGTTGAGGTGTGTGAGCTCTTTATATAATTTGGATGTCAACCCCTTATCGGATATGTCATTTATGAATATATTCTCCCATATCGTAGGATGTCTATTTGTTCTACTCATGGTGTCCTTTGCTGTACAGAAACTTTTTAGTTTGATATAGTGCCATTTGTTCATTTTTGCTTTTGTTTCCCTTGCCTGCGGAGACATGTTCATGAAGAAGTTGCTCATGTTTATGTCCAAGAGATTTTTGCCTATGTTTTTTTCTAAGAGTTTTATGGTTTCATGACTTACATTTGGTCAGGTCTTTTGATCCATTTTGAGTTTACTTTTGTGTATGTGTTTAGACACTAATCCAGTTTCATTCTCTTACATGTACCTGGCCAGTTTTGCCAACACCAGCTGTTGAAGAGGCTGTCATTTCCCCATTGTATATCCATAGCTCCTTTATCGTATATTAATTGACCATATATACTTGGGTTTATATCTGGGCTCTTTAGTCTGTTCCATTGGTCTGTGGGTCTGTTCTTGTGCCAGTACCAAATTGTCTTGATTACTGTGGCTTTGTAGTAGAGCTTGAAGTCGGGGAGTGTAATTCTCCCCGCTTTATTCTTCCTTCTCAGGATTGCTTTGGCTATTTGGGGTCGTTTGTGGTTCCATATGAATTTTAGAAGTATTTTTTCTAGTTCATTGAAGAATGCTGTTGGTATTTTGATAGGGATTGCATTGAATCTGTAGATTCTTTTAGGCAGGATGGCCATTTTGACAATATTAATTCTTCCTATCCATGAGAACAGGATGTGTTTCCATTTATTGGTTTCTCTTTAATTTCTCTCATGAGTGTCTTCTAGTTTTCAGAGTATAAGTGTTTCACTTCCTTGGTTAAGTTTATTCGTAGGTATTTTATTCTTTTTGATGAAAGTGTGAATGGAATTGTTTTCCTGATTTCTCTTTCTGCTAGTTTATCATTAATGTATAGGAATGTAACATATTTCTGTGTATCAATTTTGAATCCCACAACTTTGCTGCATTCAGATATTATATCTAGTAGTTTAGAGTGGAATCTTTAGGGTTTTTTATGAATAATATCATGTCATCTGCAAACAGGGACAGTTTGACTTCTTCCTTACCAATCTAGATGCCTTTTATTTCTTTGTGTTGTCTGATTGCTATGGCTAGGACCTCTAGAACTATCCTGAATGAAAGAGGGGAGAGTGGGCATCCTTGTCTTGTTTCCAATCTGAAAGGAAAAGCTTTCAGCTTCTCACTGTTAAGTACACTGTTGGCTGTAGGTTTGTCATATATGGCCTTTATTATGATGAGGTACTTGCCCTCTATACCCATTTTGTTGAGCGTTTTTATCATGAATGGATGTTGAATTTTGTCAAATGCTTTTTCAGCATCTATGGAGATGATCATGTGGTTTTTGTCCTTCTTTTTGTTGATGTAGTGGATGATGTTGATGGATTTTCGAATGTTGCACCATACTTGCATCGCTGAAATGAATCCCACTTGATCATGATGGATGATCTTTTTGATGTATTCTTGAATTTTGTTTGCTAATATTTTGTTGAGTATTTTTGAAGCTGTGTTCATCAGGGATATTTGTCTATAATTTTCTTTTTCTGTGGTGTCTTTGCCTGGTTTTGGTGTTAGAGTGATGTTGGCCTCGTAGAATGAGTTTGGGAGTATTCCCTCCTCTTCCACTTTTTGGAAAACTTTAATGAGGATGGGTATTAGGTCTTCACTAAAGATTTGATAAAATTCTGCAGTGAAACGATCTGGTTCAGGGATTTTGTTCTTAGGTAGTGTTTTGATTACCAATTCAATTTCTTTGCTGGTAATTGGTCTATTCAGATTTTCTGTTTCTTCCTGGTCAGCCTTGGAAGGTTGTATTTTTCTAGAAAGTTGTCCATTTCTTCTAGGTTATCCTGTGTCAGCATATAATTTTTCATAGTATTCTCTCATAATTCTTTGTATTTGTTTGGTGTCTGTAGTGATTTTCCTTTCTCATTTCTGATTCTGTTTATGTGTGTAGACTCTCTTTTGTTCTTGATAAGTCTGGGTAGGGGTTTATCTATATTGGTTATTTTCTTGAAGAACCAGCTCTTGCTTTCATTGATTCTTTCTATTGTTTTATTCTTCTCAATTTTATTTATTTCTGCTTTAATCTTTATTATATCCATCCTTCTACTGACTTTGGGCCACATTTGTTCTTCCTTTTCTAGCTTCATTAATTGTGAGTTTAGACTGTTCATTTGGGATTGTTCTTCCTTCCTGAGGTAGGCCTGTATTGCAATATATTTCCCTCTCAGCATGGCCTTCACTGCGTCCCATAGATTTTGTGGTATTGAAGTATTGTTTTCATTTGTCTCCATATATTGCTTGATCTCTGTTTTATTTGATCATTGATCTATTGATTATTTAGGAGCATGTCATTAAGCCTCCATGTGTTTGTGGGCTTTTTCATTTTCTTTGAGTAATTTATTTCTAGTTTCATACCTTTGTGATCTGAGAAGCTGGTTGGTACAATTTCAATCTTGTTGTATTTACTGAGGTTCTTTTGTGGCCTAGTATGTTATTTATTCTTGAAAATGTTCCATGTTCGCTTGAGAAGAATGTGTATCCTGTTGCTTTTGGATGGAGTGTTCTGTAGATGTCCATTAGGTCCATTTGTTCTAATTCGTTGTTCAGTGCCTCTCTTTCTTTATTTATTTTCCTTCTAGTTGATCTGTCCTTTGGAGTGAGTGGTGTGTTGAAGTCTCCTAAAATGAATGCATTGCATTCTATTTCCCCCTTTAATTGTGTTAGTATTTGTTTCACAAATGTAGGTGATCCTGTGTTTGGTTCATAGATATTTATAATAGTTATATCCTCTTGTTGGAATGACCCCTTTATCATTATGTAATGTATCTCTTTGTCTCTTATGCCTTTCTTTGTTTTGAAGTCTATTTTGTCTGATACAAGTACTGGAACTCTTGCTCTTTTCTTCCTATTTGTTACATGAGATATCTCTTTCCATTCCTTTACTTTCAGTCTGTGTATGTCTTTGGGTTTGAAGTGAGTCTCTTGTAGGCAGCATATAGTTGGGTCTTGTTTTTTTTATCCACTTAGTGACTCTATGTCTTTTGAAAGGTGCATTCAGACCGTTTACATTTAGGGTGATTATCAATAGGTATGTACTTATTGCCATTGCAGGCTTTAGATTCGTGGTTACCAAAGGTTCAAGGGTAATTCTCTTACTATCTAACAGTCTAATTTAACTCACTTTGTATGCTATTACAAACACATCCTAAACATTCTTTTTTTTCCCTCCTTTTTCTTCCTTCTCCATTCTTTGTATGTTATGAATCATATTCTGTACTCTTTGTCTATCTGTTAGGTGACATCTATTTAGCCTTAGGAATACTTCCATCTATAGGAGTCCTTCCAAAATGCACTGTAGAGGTGTTTTGTGGGAGGTAAATTATCTCAGCTTTTGCTTATCTGAAAATTGTTTAATACTTCCTTCAAATTTATATGATAACCTTGCCAGGTAGAGTATTCTTTCTGCTTCATTGCATTAAATATATCATGCCACTCCCTTCTGGCCTGTAAGATTTCTGTTGAGAAATCTGATGATAGCCTGATGGTTTCCATTTGTATGTGATCTTTTTCCTCTCTCTAACTGCTTTTAAAAATCTGTCTTTATCCTTGATCTTTGCCATTTTAATGATTATATGTCTTGATGTCTTCCTTGGGTCCCTTGTGTTTGGAGATCTGTGCACCTCCAAGGCTTGAGAGACTATCTCCTTCCCCACACTGGGGAAGTTTTCAGCAATTACCTCTTCAATGACACTTTCTATCCCTTTTTCTCTCTCTTCTTTTCTGGTACCCCTATAATGCGAATATTGTTCCGTTTGGATTGGTCACACAATTCTCTCTATATTCTTTCTTTCTTAGAGATTCTTTTTTCTCTCTGTGCCTCAGTTTCTTAGTATTCCTCTTCTCTAATTTCTATTTCATTTACCACCTCTTCTACTAAATCCTGTCTGCTTTTAAATCCCTCCATTGTATGTTTCATTTCAGATACGGAATTTCTTAATGACTGAATCTCTGTCTTAAATTCGTTCCTGAGTTCTTGAATATTTTTCTGTACCTCCATAAGCATGTTTATGATTTTTATTTTGAACTCTTTTTCATGAAAATTGGTGAGTTCCATTTCATTTGGTTCTTTTTCTGGGGTTTGTGAGATTTTGGTCTGAACCATGTTCTTCTTACATTTACTATTTCTCTGTGGTGCCCTCTAGTGCCAAGATAGTGCTTAGCCCCAATAGGTTGGGGATCATAGGGGAATGGAGCTGGTGCTTGGGGGGAGGAAAGATTTGTTTCCTGATTTCCATCTGCCACGCCTGTCTCCAGTATCAGAGCCAGTGGACCAAGCACACAGGTGTAAGCCTCTGTGCTTTGTGTCTCTAGCTGTTGTAGGCAGTGCCTCCCTCTGAGTGGCCTGACGCCAGTGCAGTGGCTGCTAGTTTGCAAGCCGGTGCTGTCAGGCTAGGAGGAAGGCACAGCAGGCTGTGAATCACATCGGGGGACCTTGGAGCTGAGTAGCCAGCCAGGGGATAGAGTGCATGAAGCTCCTCAAAGTTCCCAATCTGCTCGGCAGAGCACACCCAGACAACCTTGTCCCCCATCCCTTCTCCCACGCTGCAAGCTCTGTGGAAACCCCGCCCGTTCAGCAGCCCTCTCACTGCTATGAAGCCTCTCGGACCACCTGCATTTCCCTTGTCCCAGAATGGCTTGGTGTGGAAGCCATCCTCCAAAAATGGCCAGAATCTGTTTCTCAAGCACTCCGCCTGTCCCAGCTCCCCATTCTCCAGAGCACCACATAGTGTAGGTTTCTGCTCCCAAAGCAGATCTCCAGGGCTGGGTGTTCAGCAGTCCCAGGCTTCCACCCCCGCCCTGCTCCATATCTCTTCCTCCTGCTGGTGAGCTGGGGTGGGGGAAGGACCTGGATCCTCCAGATCAGGGCTTTGGTATGTTACCCTGTTTCGTGAGGTCTGCTCTGTTCGTGAGGTCTGTATGCAGTCTGGTGTAGCCTTCTTTCCTGTTGCTGTTTTAGGGTTAGTTGTGTTAACTATATTTTTGCACTATCTGTGGTTTCGGGAGGAGTTCTCTGTCTCACCTCTCACGCTGGCATCTTGAATCTTCACATCCACATAGGTATTTTTAATTGCTCCTCAAGTGGTAGTATTGTGAGTGGGCCAATGTCGAGAAGCATTGTTATGGTCACTAAGGCCTCTGAAACTCTCAGGTTCAAGGTTGTCTTCGCTTTTCACTATTAACATTATATCTGTCCTTTCTGATTTGGTATTATGAAAATGTAATTGTCTTGGCAAAATTCTAAATCACCAAGACACTTCTGGGAAGATGGCGGTGTGAGCAGGGCGGCAGAAATCTCCTCCCAACACTATATTTAACTACGAAAACACAGCAAATACATCTATTCCTAAAAGAGAGATGAGAATACACAGGAAAGTGCACAGCGTGCAGCTACACCCGAGAGGACTCGGCACCCCAAGAGGCGGGTAAGATAAGGAGCTGTGACCCGGCGGGACCTGAGCCCTCCCCCACCCCAGCGCACTGGCGGGAGGAGAAGATTCAGAGCTGGGAGGGAGTGGAAGCGCACCCCGAGAAGTAGCCAGCCCTGGTGATCTGCGTGGGGAGCGTTGACCCACATTGCACAGTGCAGCGGAGATTGGAGAGACACAGGGGCAGGATCTGAGCAGGGAACACGCCAGGGTGCTTGCAGCTGGCTCCCGGGAAGGAAAAAAAAAAGCACGCGCTTTCTTCAGCGGTCTTAAAGAGACAGGAGCCCAGCGGAGGAGCCGGATCGCCCCGGCACACTCAGCCCAGCAGGCTGGGAGTCCGAGGGAGTTTCAGACGCCTTAGCTGGCGACTGAGGAAGCGTAGCCATACTTAACACTTCTCACTGAGATCAACAGACTCCTATTCGTTCCCACCCCTGCCAGAGCGATAAAGGGCCCTGCGGAGCGGCACAGTCACAGCTGTGGAATAGTGGGGCAATAGCGCCACCTAGAGCATTCCCACAGAATCTACGTCCGGTGGGCATTTTTTTTGTTTTGTTTTGTTTTGTTTTGTTTTTGTTATTTCTTTTCTTTCTTTTTTTCTTTTTTTTCTTTCTTATCTTTCTTCTTTTTTTTCTTTTTTTTTCTCTTTTTTTTCTTCTCTTTTTAAAGTCTTAAAGAGCCCAGCTGACATACGTGGCAACTATCAGTGACCAAATTATACAGCCATGAAAAGACAGAGGAATATGGTTCAGACCAAAATCAACCAGACAACCCCAGAGAGGGAGTCTGAAGGGATGGAAATGCACAGCCTCCCTGAAAAAGAATTCAGAATAAAAGTCATAACCATGCTGATGGACCTACAGAGAAATGTGCAAGAGCTGAGGGAGGAAGTGAGGGAACTGAGGAAAGACAATGCAGAAATCAGACAAGCGATCGACGGGCTTAACAGCAGAATGGATGAGATGCAAGAGACTGTTAATGGAATAGAAAATAGAGAACAGGAATACAGAGCAGCTGAGGCAGAGAGAGATAAAAGGATTTCTAGGAATGAAAGAAAATTAAGAGAACTGTGTGACCAATCCAAACGGAACAATATTCGCATTATAGGAGTACCAGAGGAAGAAGAGAGAGAAAAAGGGATAGAAAGTGTCTTTGAAGAAATAATTGCTGAAAACTTTCCCTCGCTGGGGAAGGAAGTAGTCTCGCAGTCCACTGAAGCTCATAGATCTCCCAACACAAGGGACCCAAGGAAGACAACACCAATCCACATAATAATTAAGATGGCAAAAATCAAAGATAAAGACAGGGTATTAAAGGCAGCTAGAGAGAGAAAAAAGATCACCTACAAAGGAAATCCCATCAGACTATCATCAGACTTTTCAACAGAAAACTTACAGGCCAGAAGAGAATGGCATGATATATTTAACGTTATGAAACAGAAGGGCCTCGAACCAAGAATATTGTATCCAGCACGATTATCATTTAAATTTTAGGGAGGGATTAAACAATTCTCCGACAAGGGAAAGCTGAGGGAGCTTGCCTGCCATAAACCACCTCTACAGGATATCTTAAACGGACTGCTCTAGATGGAAGCACTCCTAAGGCTAAAAAGATGTCACCAGAGAAAATAAAATCATAGCAAAGAAAGCAGACCATCCAAATACTAACTAAAGGCAAAGAATAAAACACATAGTATAGAAAGAATGGAGGAGGAGGAATAAGAAGGGAGAGAAATAAAGAAACATCAGACTGTGTTTACAATAACTTAACAAGAAAGTTAAGTTAGATTGTTAGATAGTAAAGAAGCAACCCTTGAACCCTTGGTAACCACGAATCTAAAGCCAGCAAAGGCAATAAGTACATATCTATCAATAATCACCCTAAATGTAAATGGACTGAATGCACCAATCAAAAGACACAGAGTAACAGAATGGATAAAAAAGCAAGACCCATCTATATGCTGCCTACAAGAAACTCACCTCAAATCCAAAGATATACACAGAGTAAAAGTGAAGGGATGGAAAAAGATATTTCATGCAAACAACAAAGAGAAAAAAGCAGGTGTTGCAGTACTTGTATCAGACAAAATAGACTTCAAAACGAAGAAAGTAGCAAAGATAAAGAAGGACATTACATAATGATAAAGGGGTCAGTCCAACAAGAAGAT